>VKOC01018833.1:15000-76778 GCA_009364415.1 Spea multiplicata | reverse complement strand
ACTTTGCCGCCCCAAGCGCTTTTTTATTTTAAGCGGAGGAGAGGGGCGCCAAGTGGTTTTCACTTACCTGCTCGCCCCTCTCTCTCTCCTCTGTGTCGAGTCTCCCTATTCGGTCTCGGTGCCGGCTTGTAATGCTGAGCGCCGGAAGTGATGTCAATTTCCGGCACTCAGCATTACAAGCCGGCACCGTGGCAGAGCAGGGAGACTCGCCGCAGGACTGTTTAAAGGTAAGTACAAAGGGGGGGTAAGGGTAGATAATGCCGTCGGCGAAGTTTAAAATGCCGCTTGGGGGGGCATTTTAAACTTCGGCCCAGGCGGCATTAAGTCTTGGGCCGGCCCTGATCCTAAGGGTGTATCCGGCCACCACCAAAAGCACCTTTACTATATCTTTCTATCAGTAAAATTATAGCAGAAAACTGGAGACAAAATCAAGCACTGAATTGGCAGGAGGTTGTGAATGAAATTTTATTCATGAAACAATTGGAATACATGACTTGCTCAATTAACCACACAATGCAATCATTTGATAGAATCTGTTTGGCATGGACTTTGTCCATAGACATTGCAGAAATAAGGAGGCTATAGCCTGGAAGCTCATCTCACGGGGTTTCCCTATTGTGTGAATAGATCATTTGAAAGCAGGTTGTGGAGGAGGAGAACGGCAAAGGACTTTGTTTTTGTTTTACATTTCTTTTTCCCTTTTCCTTATGTTATTTTCATTTGTCGTACATTCTATTTCGGGTTAAGTACTTGTTCAAATGCATAGTCACAGCTCACAACATCAGTCTGATCGCCGACAAAATACCGATGGACTCTGCATACTGTTATAAGTCATGTAAGATACATGTCTATTCATGGCTCTTCAACAACAGCACATCTTTCATGTAAAACTGTATTCTGTGCAAAACATCTTAATAAAAACTATAGTAAAAAAAAAAGTGTCAGGGCCAATTGTAATCCAGGACACACGATAATCGAAATCACGAAGCCAGAGCAATTTTGATTCTTCTTTGAGGACCTGATTACAGACACAAAAATAAAAGAACTGAATGAGATATTTTGACTGATTGAGGGAGAATACTTGGATCTCCTGGTGGGTGATATATGGTAATGGGAAAACTCTAGTAAACGTGAATGATCTTTTCGTGCACTCCCTGCGGTTGTCAGTACAAAAATGAACTCCGAGGTGCAGCACAGTTACCCACTGGGATAAGTATTCTGGAGGAGATCCTAGCAAACATTAAGTCGGAACCCTGTAGATTAGGTAATGTTACATGCAGTCCTTTCCTATTATGTGCTACTCAACCTTAATTTTTGAGGAGAGACCACATACTGTAAGAGAGAATGCTGCACAAAATACAATTACAAGACAACATTTCCAAGACAATTTGTGTTCAGATATGTTACTTCCATCTGCAGAATGTGTTTGCTGGGGCATTGTTAGTGGAGACATTATGTGTCCAAGTCACCAGAATTAGGAATCTGCACTCACTCCCCACAGGAACTCAGGTGCTTAGCTGTGCCAGGAAGGGCCAGCTCCCCAGTAAATCAAAAATAGAAGAAGGCTCCAGGCACGCAGGGGTTCCATCAGACAGATTTATTGTAGGAAACAGACAACAACGTTTCGACCTCACAATGATCTTGATAAAGACCTCATTGTGAGGTCGAAACGTTGTTGTCTGTTTCCTACAATAAATCTGTCTGATGGAACCCCTGTGTGCCTGGAGCCTTCTTCTATTTTTGATTATGTGTCCAAGGGCAGAATTTAACATTATCATCAGAGACACCAGTTAGAGCCAACTTTATGTTCCAGAAGTCTACAGACACAAACGCGGTTATGTCTAAGTGTGTTAAAAATGCAAAAGTATCGAGAACCATTTTACGCCAATTAGATAATTGTTAATTGATTGTAATCTTACCAGAGCAGGACCTTCTTCTCTTTCTGTACCACTATGCTTTAACGTGTCAATGTTATTGTCAATTTTAAATTCCCTTTGTTAAATATGTTCACTGTTCTCACTGTTCTCTTGAAACAGCGCACCATAAAACATGGCACATATATTAATATATTGCCTAAAATCCCTACTGTATAATGTTTCACATCCTATGTGAAGGATCCTGGAAACACGGCTTGGGTGGCTGCGGCCACTATGGGGAGGAGTGCGCATATGAGTGGGTGTGGCAAAGGGGGGGCTTGTGGGGTGGAGCCAGGGGGCGGCAAAATTATGTTTTGCCTAGGGTGGCAAAAATCCTTGCACCAGCCCTGGTGTCTGTCACCTAACACACACAGTAACAAACACATACTAACATTAACTAACAGTTACATATTTACACACACATAGTAACATGCTTCCACACTTATTAACACACAAAGTAACAGACATACTTACATACGCACGCTTTTTGTACCTCTAGCTTTGTTGGCTCAGGGCAGCTCTTCTGCTCCCTTGTAGCCCTGACACACTGCTTGGCGTTATATCCCCGCACTTAGACTGGGTGTGCTGGGACTGAGGGAGTGCGGTATGCTTGGCCCGGGGGGAGGTGGGGGCATCGGCGCTGGCTTTCTTACTGGGCCATTTAGTTGGGCTCATCCTATCAACGAAACGTTATTTGACCTTGTCCGTAAGCATGACTGTGCTGAGTATATGTAATATTATTGCCCTGGCTCATGGGAATTTTTTTTAAAAAAACATTGTTCTACCCTACAGCCTTCACTATGCAATATTTCATCTTGCCTTACTTACATTATAATAGCCTGCTACAACATTCACTCTGATACACATATGTAAACACATTTACACAAATTACACACACTTACTCATACTCACTAACACACGTACACATTCATTCTAACACACACTCCATCTCACCCCACTTACACATACATGCTCACACACACACAATGACACATTCATGCTCACATACACACAATTAAACATCCATGCTCACATACATACATTAATTCAAATACATATACCTACTTACCTCTCACCGATCATGCTTCTTGTCCGGCTGCTCACACACAGTGACGTAACGTGACCCTGATACCTTCCTGTCTCCCCTTGCCAGATTAAATTAGTTTAGAAGGGCCCTTCTGACCTGGACTGGTGTGGTCCCAGTTGGAAGGGCCCTTTCTAAACGTTTGAATTGGCATGAGGAGATGTGAACAAGAGGTTGCAGGGGTCGCCCTGGGCCCCATCGCAGCTGCGACCCCCGTAGCTATGCCAGTGAATAAATCTTTGGAGCGCTCTTCTAATGTTATTTGCTGCTGCTTTTGGTTGTGACCGCCCCACTCACACTTATTACCCCTCTCTCTATCATGTTATTTGTTATTAAATGCCAGAGATTGTTTTGACTGTTCCACTTATACAGCACTCATATCCTAGCAGCACTTCACATTTCATCCCACAACCTCTCACTGATAAACTGTTGTTATGGAACTTCGATTTCAGGAGGCATCCTCATCACAGTAAAAGCTTACTGAGCTATTGAAGAATTATCTTATACCGAGCTACAAAAAATCAACTATTTTTTAACTGTGTATGACGGAGAAGAACCATCCCCCCTTTATTTCTGTTCTAACACTCAAAGACATTTCCCATGCATTTTTAAATTCCCTTACTGTACTTACCTCTACCACATCTGATTGGAGGCTGTTCCACGTATGTACCACCCTCTCTAGATCTATATCATGACCTTTTCCTGGCAAATCCCTTTATGTACCAATTTCACAAAATAACATCGCCTAACCTATTTAAACACTTGCTTTAAACCCCAAGACTGTGATTCCAATTCCCTTCTCACTTTTAGCTACACTGAAATCTAGTGTTTTTTCTACTATTCTAGATCATAAATGAACACTTTTTGCTATAACCAGATAAACAAATCTACTCCCCTTGCTATAATATGGCTCTACAGACTCTACTTCTGTTCTATGTTTTATAAACTCTTGTTTATTATTCCCACATGGTTGGGCGGAAAGGCAAAATAATTGCCCTGCCTACCTCATCACCCCATGAAAGCATCATTTTGGTGTTTGAATTAAATTCAAAGGGTGCAACCTGTGGCAAAAAAATAAAGATCACTTAAATTATCAGGTCTCTTCCAGAGATGATCATCAATCCTCATTTTTGACCCAATGAGAGGAGCCATGTGAAAAATAACACAAAAAAGACAGACACAAAAGGAAAATAATGCCATCACCAACTTCACCAATGGGCCCCCAGTGTCTGGTTTTGGTGGGCCCATGGACTTGCATGAGGTTTAGTGACCTAAATGTGGTGTCATTTAAGTTAAATTGCAAAATCTGCAAGGTTAAATGAAAAAGTCGGAACCTCCAGTCCACATATGCTCTTTAGAAGATATCCATGTGTTAAATCCACAAGTTGCTTTTTTCCGGCTTCATCAGCTTGACTCTCCTCTGAGTGCTTTCAAGCTGAGAGTTGGTCTTTGGTTGCTACATCTTTGGCCAATTTACAAGCACTCACAGTTTAGTGAATAGACCCTGACATGGGTCATATACTTACCTACTACAAATGAACTGGACGAACATCCTGAAATGTGGTATTCATGGCTGAACCAGAAAACACATTCCACCTGCAGTCTAACACGTCTCTTCCTAAGACACCATCCAGTGGGGTCTGTTCCCGTTGCCTACTCTCATTCTCTCTTTCCCACTCTCTTCGCCGTCTCTCTTGAATGATATATAGTTACTATGATGCAATCGTTATTTCACTCTGACCTTCAAAATCTATAACCTCCCCTCACCTTATGTTTGAGCAATAAACTCCTCTCTTTAAAAAAAAATAGATAACTGTTATGTTTATACGCACTAATCCGTGAAATATATGCCACGTTCTTTGTTTCACTCATAAAAATACTGAGATATGGTTCAGAAAGTATCTTCACAGCTTTATTCTATGTTCCTCTTGAGTACTTTTTCTTTTGCTGCCACAGAGGGAATAGCATAAAATAGCTGCACTTGAATTATCACGGAATTATTTTTTTTTTCTTGAAATCTCCTTTTCCGCCTGTCATTTGATTCATTTAATTCCTTTGCAAAGGATCCGCAGTAAATTATTTATTTTCAGTCACTTGCTTCATTCAAGGGTTCTTGGAATCTGCTTTGCTGCAATGCAGCATTTTGTTTTATGTTTCAAGGAAAGGCAGGGGGGCATGTGAGCCGGGAAAGCTGGATCTTTCTGGTTGCGGTTTTAGCATGGAAATAAATACATTTAAAAAATGGTTTGTTTTTTTGGTTTTTTTTTTTACATTTTTTTGTTTACAGTGTTTAACCGTTTGCAAGCCAGGTTTTGTTTTCTCTAAAACCTTTGACTAGTTTTAAGAAGGGGAACTGAAATAAGTAATGACGTGAGGATTAAAAAAGTGTTAGAGTTACTTAATCATCATTGTTGATGCTATAGGTAATATACGCAAAGTACATCAAAGAAAATGATATAGAATATACAGTGCTGACAAAAAGTATTTGACTCCTTGTATTTTTGCATATCTGTCATACTGAGATGTTTCAGATCATCGAACTATTTTAATATTAGATAAAGATAACCCGAGTAAGCATAAAATACAGTTTCATTCATATAAAGGAAAAAAAGCTACCCAACCCTACTTGGTCCTATATGAAAAAGTAATTGCCCCCTTGGTTATGTTTTCACTAGACATGAAGTAGGCTAAATGGTCTTAAAAAGCAGCAAATGAAGACACAATCTAAAGAAATTAAAGAACAGATAAGAAACTAAGTCATAGGTTCCAATGACATTTATAAGGCTCTGGAACAGTGATGAACCTTCCCTGGAGTGACAGAAGTTCCTCCAAGAGCGTATCGACCACTCATCCAGAAGGTCAATGCGATTGAGATGCCTTAAAAAGGCAGTTCATGCCCAAAAACCCTCCAATGTGACCAAATTAAAACAATTCTGCCAAGTAGAGTGGTTACAATTCCTCCACAGCAATGTAAATGTCTTTGTCATTTATGAAAAACATCTGCAGTTGTTGCCGCCAAGGGTGGAAGAACCACTTATTTTAGGGGAGCAATTACTTTTTCACATGGGTGACATAGGTTTTGATTAACTGTTTACCTTCAATAAATGAAATGATCTTTTAAAAGGTGTATTTTGTGTTTTACTAACGTTATCTTTGTCTTATATTAAAATGAGTTTGGTGAAAGGGAAGGGGAAAATAGTTTTTTTCTAGCACAGTATTCATGATGGCTGAGCTTGACTGCTTAAGCCTAAAGCTCAATAAGAAACCAACATAAAACTTGAATGCCCAAGAAGCTACACACCAAATTGTGGATAAGGTTGTTGGTCACAGCTTTGCTTAACCGTTTAACAATCAATCATGTACTTATATCCTTAACATATCTCTCCAACTGCTGACTTTGCTCCCAGCAGGCAGGTTCTCACAGTAAACACCACAAGCTCTCGTAATGCGTGCCGTCGGCTGGCTAGGCCAGCATAGGCCCGGAGCCATGCTATCCCTTCCCCATGGGTCCGGGGTGTCTTTCTCTAAGCATTTTCATGTTCAAAGAAGTCAAACATTTAGATCATGAGAGATGTCGTTCAGATGGATGTCTACCTTTCTTGGCCAGGCCTAGTCAGAGCCGGACTGGGGATAACATGGCAATTGTGGCACTTTAATCCTGATATAACAGGGCACACATTATGTTTTTAAGCTCGCACAGCATGCAGCCAGGCATTTCCAGCAGGTAGCATCACATAAAACACCCAAGCTGCCAATTCACGGGCAGCTCTGGTAAGTATGGGGCACTGTTGGAAAATGGCCCATCTGGCTTTTGCCCAGTATGTCAGATGGCCAGTCCAAGCCGGGTAAATGTATTGGTATATGTTCCATATGTAAATCCACTCCTAGGAATTCAAGGATATATTTCTTTTCCAATGGACACCATTGTTTCATTTATTGTCTGACTATTATTATTGGCAAGTCATCAGAGAAATTCTAGTAAACTGAATATCACTTGTCACACAGTGAAGCTTCATACAGTATAGGGACCTGGCATTAAGTGTTTCTATGCTGTAGTGCTATATAAGTGGGGTACTTAGGCCCATCACAATCCATCTAAGTCAGATAAGTAGTCTTAGTGGTAATTAAGGTTAATCTACATAATTAAGTATTCACTACTGGGTTAATTTAATTGGCTGTAATCTTTGAAGTGAGATCTCTTGCATAAGATATGTTTCAATAATGCAAGTGACCGGAGGATGTCTTGAATACCAAACTTTCCATCCTATGCCAATTGCCTTTTAATCATTTCAGGAAAAATAATTATATCTGGGAACTCTAGGGGGGCTGACACTAAGTCTCAAGGGCTTCAGGGTGAAGGGGCAGAGTCTAAGGGTCATACAGTCTCGAAATGACTCCTATATCCTATATGACCATTTAAATGCAGGTGAACCAATTAAGTGCCTCTTTAAATAATGACAAGTCAAGGTTTCCAAGAGTCTCAAGGTCAGCTCATTTAGAAAGTTCCCAGGTGTGAAAATGATTTAATGCTTTGTAAGAGGAACAACGGTACTAAAATATATTTCCAATATGCCATTTTTTATCATTGATTGTGTGCCCAATAACGTCAGATTTAACATAACATTTTTTGAAACATAGCATTTGATGGCAGGTGCGATCCTTTTGGACCATCCGGCCTGTCCATCCTTTCTTTCTTTTCATATTTATATTCTGCTTCCAGTCGGCGAGTCAATAATCTCCTAACATTCTTTATTCCATGACCAAATGGGCCATGACTAGGCGGTTAATTAAAGGTGCATCATAAATTCCAGTGCTGTAGTTTGCAAGGTCGAAGTCTCCATCAATAGGCTATTGCTTTAGTTATTGGGATGAAGAACACAGTACATACTGCAATGGGAGGTGCTCTATTAATACATTAAACTGATTTATTAAGCCACACAAAAGAAGACAGCGAAAAGAAAACCTCCTTCAGTTATCCACATATATGCCAAATTTCATGTTTTTGTATAAATATTTTATAGAGACACAAAAGATATAAATTGCTGAAAGCCGGTTCTGAAAATACTACCATTAGCAAAAAAAAATGCTGAAAAATCTGTTGAAAAATCATTGCGTTTATTCGTAATAATACGGTGCACATAAAACTTGTCATTATTATTTAATGTAGTTGGTAAGGATAGTGTGCTATCAGGAACAGTAATTGTTCAGAAACAATGAGAATCACAGCAGGTGTTTATGTACTTGAGAGGAACAGTGCAGTAAATATTCAAAGAATAAAATGCGTACAATGAACTGAGCCTAGAATGTTTTATGGCTTTATGTACTATGTCATGGGCTTCAACTAAATATGTTTTATATAATCCTCACTTTTTCTTGTGTTTATGAGTCATAAAAATTGAGGTTATTTATAAGTATATATATATATAAAAATATAAATAAACACTCACTGGCCACTTTATTAGGTACACCTGTTCAATAGCTTGTTAACACAAAAAGCTAATCTGCCAATCACATGGCAGCAACTCAATGCATTTAGGTGTGTAGACGTGTCAAGACAACTTGCTTAAGTTGAAACCGAGCATGAAAATGGGGAAGAAAGGGGATTTAGGTGATTTTGAACGTGGCATGATTGTTGGTGCCAGGCGGGCTGGTCTGAGTATTTCATAAACTGGTGATCTACTGGGATTTTCACCTAAATCATCTCTAGGGTTTACAGAGAATGGCCCGAGAAAGAGAAAATATTCAGTGAGTGTCAGCTGTGTGACAAAAATGCCGGAAGTAACTCAAAGTAACTCAAATAACCGCCCGTTACAACCAGGGTATGCAGAATACCTTCTCTAAACGCACAACACCTCAAGCCTAGAAGCAGATGGGATACAGCAGCAGAAGACCCCACCGGGTGCCACTCCTGCCAGCTGAGAACAGGAATCTGAGGCTACAATTTACACAGAATCACCAAAATTGGAAGACTGGAGGAACGTTGCCTGGTTCGATGAGTCTCGATTCCAGCTGCGACATTCAGATGGCCGGGTCAGACAACATGAAAGCATGGATCCATGTATGAACGTTGTATGAACGGTTCAGGCTGGTGGTGTAATGGTGTGGGGGACATTTTCTTGGCATACTTTGGGCCCCTTAGTACCAATTGAGCATTGTTTAGATGCGACAGCCTACCTGAGTATTGTTGCTGACCATGTCTATCCCTTTATGACCACAGTGTACCCATCTTCTGATGGCTACTTCCAGCAAGATAATGCACCGTGTCACAAAACTCACATCATCTCAAACTGATTTCTTGAACATGACAATGAGTTCACTGAACTCCAATGGCCTCCAAAAGTCACCAGATCTCAATCCAATAGAGCTCCTTTGAGATGTGGTAGAATGGGGGATTCGCATCATGAATGTGCAGCCGACGAATCTGCAGCAACTGTGTGATGCCATCATGTCCATAGGGACCAAAATATCTGAGGAATGTTTCCAGCCCTTTGTAGAAAGCCTGCCATGAAGAATGAAGGAAGTTCTAAAGGTAAAATGGGGTCTAACCCAACAAAAAACAGGGTCAGCCCTTCAATATAGGTAAATCAATCAGCGGGGTGTTGAGCTGACAGTTGGCAGTAACATCCTATGCTAGCAATGATGGACATGGGAAAAATATAAATATTTTATTTATGTCCCCAAGAAGCCTAGTTCTGGCCCTTGCGAGAAGAAAGACATAAATGTGAGTGTAAGTCTGGTGCTAGGGTTTCTGGTACACTTGGCAAACTATGTCACAGTGGCCCTCTTAAGCCACTTACAGAGCCCCAGGAATGCCAGGCAGCCAACAACAGCTTTCTATTTATTTAGCTATCTATCCTGGTCTTGTCTATTATAGCTCAGCACATTTGTAAAGGAAACTTTCTTCTGGATATCTTCATATATAAAATGACGAGCAATGTGCATGCTGTGCGGACATTTTCAGTTCAAATGAACCCAGGTTCATTAAATGCAGTTTTTTGCCTATGGCTATAATATTACATATTATGGTCACCCAAGCATTCCTTATCACTGTGATCATATGAATGTGTAAAAGAATAAGTAGGACATTTGTCAAATTAGGGGGTGCTTAGGAGAAAGAGGTTTTTTGATGGACATTTCACTAAAAGTCCTATATGCACCAATAATTTTCACATCTTTTGACTTGGGTAGAAAATAAACTAGGTAAGTTTTTATCAAGAAAAATGGGTTTAGGCTCTTTTTGTGTCAATCATGGCCAAAGCTGGACAGACTTTTAAATGAATTTACAGTAAGGGGACTTGGGCTCAGCACATATAACAAATAGAATTAGGAAACCGAATCAGTATTCATACAGTTTATTCAATGTGGTTTGTATATCAGCTTGCAACTTCTTATTTTGTTGAGAATAATACATTGCTAATTCCCTACCTGCTTCCTTTTTTTCTTTATTTTTATTTTTTTCCCTTTATTTATACATTCAATTAAAAAAAACAAAAAACAATGACAATTGCTTTTTAACATAAGCAATCGCTCATTACTGGACCATAGCATCTGCGTCCAAGGAAGAAATATGTCACTTTAGCTTAGAGTACCGCGATATCGATCTCAGAACACAAGCGCCGATACAATAAAGTAGTTTAACGCTAGCAATTATTTATATATCCCCATCTGTTTGCATTTCATATCTTACTGCCTCAGTGATTTCTTTATAACAGTACTGTATCGGCACAGAACCAACGCTGAATTATTTAACGTTTCTGAACCCTATCGTTACAATTTAGAAAAGATTGATTTTTTCAATCTAATTCCAGAGAGAGGAAATAATGTATCTAAATTGTATCACAAAGACTATCTCCCTTTCCTGTGCCGGCAGACAGTACACATGCCGAATGAAAAAAAAAGATTATATATTATGACATTTCACTGTTATGTAAGCTTCACAACTGCAAAGTCTTACACATTCACTAATACTGTGCACGCAATTAAACCAGCACTACCAGGTGTCAGTCTAAATATGATATGAAACGGTTAATAAAATAAAATGAATAAATGTATTACAATAATGAAGTCCTGATTTTTTTCCTCATTTGACATAGAATTTTTCCAAACTCAAAATGTTCGTGTTATACTAGTTTGAGGAACATCGTAATTGGGTCTATTCACTAAAAAGTCAATTGGTCAGCTGAGTAATGATTTGAGCTGACTTACAAGATGTGGCTAAGGTCACTTGCAAGGACACTTGCAAAACAATGTATATTCACTAAAATGTGAGTTGTTTGCGAGGGCATGCAGCAAACATTGTGTGAGTTTCAGTTCATTTGAGCTTAATAAAAACTTGCATGTCCTTGATTGAAACTTAAACAATTGCCTCTATGCTATAGGACAAGATTCCTTAAAAAATAAATAAAAAATAAAATCAATTAATAAAAGTAAATGAAACAATGAAACAAGAGTCCCAGGAAGCTGCATGTTAGACATCAATGATTTTTTCTAGCATTCTGGACAGCTAATGTGACAGTAGATCAGCAACTTTATGTTACCATGGTAACAAGCAGCCATATTAGATTGTGATCAGATTTATATTTTACCGATTATGGAAGCTGCTGATCAATGTATGACCAATTTTCAGAGTTCTCAGGAAGGCATGCATTGCTTTTCTCTTTAATTTAAACCCTACGTAAATATTTTTTATGCTATTGTGGTACCCAGTTGGCAAAGAGAGAGGTGGCCCTGCCACTTTACATATACTTTCTGAACAGTACTGTGCAAACATTTTAGACAGGTGTAAAAATGCTGTAAAAGAAGTGATTTGAAAATTAAACATGCTAATAGTTTATTTTAACCATTTAGCAACATGTAAAGGGAGTGAACAGAAGAAAACTCAAATCAAATCAATGTTTGGTAGACCTGCACAAAGTCAGGGTTTTTGTAGGCTCGTATTTATGGGTATGATTGAACAATTATACCAAGCAGGGGCTAATGATTATGAATTTACTGTGTAGGTTGAAACAATACATAACTAATCTTTAACTGAAACATAAACAGAAAACTGTTTAGAAGGAATAAAACTGGATGAGGAGGAGCCAAACTCACAAGGTGAATTTAATGTCAAAAGGCATACACTATGACAAGACTGAGAACAGCAACAAGACACAAGGTAGTTATACTACGTCAACATCCCTCCCAAGCAGAAATTTCAAGTACTGGGCAATGTTGAGGACGTAGACGTAGTGGTCATCCAAGGAAACATAGTGAAGGAGACACATCTCAGCATTGGCAGAGAACAGCGGGACGTTTTGTACACCCATTTACTGTCCAGAGAAATCTGGTTGGAAGTGGTCTTGATTGAAGGCTTGCAGCCAAAAAAGCCATAATGCGGCAATAAGGCCAAGCGACATACCATCAGCGAGGCATCTGATTGGCCTCAAAGACAACGGCCACAAACATACAGGCAAAGTCATTAAGAACTATGTTCGTCGTAAAGAAGAACGAGTCCTTGAAGTGATTGTACGGAGCTCTTATCTCATCATCAAGGAGTCTGTCTGGGATTACATGAAGAGAGAGAAAAAAACTGAAGCTGCCTAAAACCAAAGAAGAACCGTGGTTAGTCCTCCAAGATGTTTCCAACAACCTACCTGGTGGCTTAAAAAATATGCGTGCAAGTGCATCTAAAATAATTGATGCTGCTGTGAAGGGAAATTGTGGTTACAGCAAATATTGAACTGGTTTGGATTTTTGTTTTGTTCAATCACATTGCATTTTGTATTAAATAAACTATTAACATGTCTATTTTAGAACGCATTCTTACATTACAGCATTTTCCCTAAAAAAATTGCTGTGCATATGTGTCTCATCTATTCTACATCTAAAATCTAATTTGAGAAGTAATCCAATTTAGGAAGTAAATACTGTATATTATTAACCTACATGTAACCCTGTTAGCTCTAGAAAGCCTGCAAATGATTGGACCAGAAGGCTCATTGTGAATGCACCATGCAAAGTAGTTAGCGGATAAGAGGAGGAAACGGTATAAATGGTGACACACGATCCTGCAGCTGCAAGCAAGACTTAGCTTTCATTATTTTGTCCTCCGACGGCTCTTTAATTCTGCTTTATTTTCTCTCTTTTTAAGGTTTAAGCTAGTTTTGAATAATGTCACAAATGCTAAATGCCATAGTGTGTTTGAAACAGACTGCTGGCTAAGACACCGCAATGGATTTCAATTGTGTTCATTAATATCTACCCTGCAATTCCAAGACTGTCAGTAAAGAAGGATTCCCTCTAATTAAATTAATTTATTTCGCATGCAAAGTGGGTATACAATCCTGTTTGTATTTCTATTATAGCTAGAAACCCATTGTATTCGAAAAATTAAATAGACTGCTTTAACAATACACTGTACAGAAAAAGCTAATTTGACCCATTAGGAATTATTTTCTAAGCAGACTTTCTTCTTTATTTGTAGAGTATTGCAGGGCCAGACTGGCGACGACAGGACGGCGGTTCACGAGGCATCTCCCCAGTGTGCCAGATGGCCAGTCAGGGACGGATGCGTTGTCTTGATCAGGGATGGACAGCAGCTACTGTAAAGAATTGCAAAAATTGATGACAAAATGAGAAAAAGTCCATAGGTCATAGGTGCTATATTATATAATAGATTCTAAAGTAAAGTGAACAAGGGGTAGCTGACACCTTTTGGCCCAGCTAGCAAGTACAGCCAAGGTGCCCCAGCCCACCACCACTCTATTTCACCCCCCATCTAATCCTTTAGTGTGCATTTGCCCACACACTGCCCCTCGCACATACTTTTCCCCAATTATAGCATACTTACCCTATCTGCACTACCACTGTGGGGTCAGGTAAGCCTGCCCAGGGCAGGGATGAGGGGGGATAGGATAGGGTTCCTGCCTCTCCACAGTTTTTAAAGACTTTTTCACCAATTGAGCAAAGGGATCTGATGCACAGATGTACCCAAGATACATTTCATTTATTTTAAACTGCCCCGCCTAAAGTTGCCAATCCAGTTTGACTGGGGCAGTCCAGAATGAAGAGGTAAATGCCAAGTTCTAAACGTATTGCTTTATTACCTGGAAATCATTGGGCTGGGGGTAGGTTACATTTGCACTCCACAATAGGCGCACTGGGCAGGCTTTCTTGATTCTGTTTTCCAAACAGAGGCAATGTTCAGCGAGGCCATATAATGTTGCATTATGTGACCCTGTGGTAGTAGAGCACCAAACACACACTGAACACATATTAAGGCTTTGCACAGGGTTGCATGAGGGAGCCTTGGCACCTTTTTAATCCAGGTGCTTCCTTGTCCATGTTGGGAGCCTTGTTGGTGATCTTTTGGGTGCAGTTTATTAATGTTATTATATTATTTTTTACCATCAGCTGTTCTTTTGATCATGCAAGTTTTCAGACTGCCATAAGTCTTTGGCCTGTTTATTGGAGGAGTTAGGTTTGTCTTTACGTTTAATTCGCCTGTGAAAGTCAGCTGAAGTCCTGGGGTTCCCTACCTCCTTCAGTCAGACTTTATCCATTGTACGTAAGTTTCAGAAGCTCTCTGAAAAGCTACCTTTTTCGAGAAGCGTACAACCTTTCCTCATAAAACTCTCAGCCAGCATCCTAATTAAGCCATTTGAACAACCAACAACCTCTACAGATCATGCGGACCAGATCAAATCACCCACATCCAAGCAGCGCTCGCCTACTGTTTCACTTGCTCCTCAACCACCGACTAGATTGTAAGCTTGCAAGAGCAGGGCCCTCTTCTTTTTTTGTATCAGTTCTTTTATTGTGTCCGATTTTACATTATTTTTCTGACTGAGCGCTATGGAATCTGTTGGCGGTACATAAATGTAATGAAAGTCCTTCACGATGGCTTTCTTGAAAAATGTACTGCCATGTTTAGTATTCAAGAGGAATGAAACATATTTTTTTCCTATCACTTTTTTGTAGCTATCTGTTATTCCTATTCTATAACCCGATATAGATAAAGGCTGGTTTCAATACTGGTTGTGTATCAGTATTCTTTGGAATTATTTTTTTTTTGTTGAAAAACAGTCCTTTACAAACTAAATACATTTCAACGAATTGCCAATTTGATCTGAATAGCCTCACCTTTTTTTCTCATTTTTATCCGATTACTGTATGATCTTAAAGACAACTTAAAGACAAATCTTGTGATACTTTAGCTGTTATTAAATCATATCAGTTAATGGATTTAAAATATCTAGATGCATTTTAGATTAAACTGGAAACATTTAATTCCTGCTCACAGGAGGTTGTGTCATAAATCTCATTAAATGAAAGACTCAATCCTGCTGTTACTGGCAGCTCATGGATTCATCCTTCAAACCTTACTCCAAACTACTGCAAATTCTTCAAACCCACACGTATAATGTTGGTGAAAAAACCACCGAATGCAAATTTATCACAGATATATGATAAATCACCATGTTGATGTTTGGAATGAATGATATCCATATATATTTACACCGCAAGACATGATAACAAGTCCATTATCATTGGCTGATATACAAACATTAATGGTTAATATCATTTATACTTTAGGTATCCTAACCAAACACTTGCGTATAATAATTATTTAAAAAGTATTATAAACCAGCGTACCTTCATTCATTTCATATACTTTTTTACAT
The DNA here is from genome assembly GCA_009364415.1 of Spea multiplicata. NCBI lineage: Eukaryota > Metazoa > Chordata > Amphibia > Anura > Pelobatidae > Spea > Spea multiplicata. Next base: position 61,116 of record VKOC01018833.1, on the reverse strand, counting down.
TTCTGCATTAGAAGTAGGATGGTCATACATTTTCCATGGAATCGCATGATACTCAAATAGTGTTTAGTTAAAATACATACACCATATTTTCTCATTTATAAGATGACCCAAATTATAAGACAACCCCCAAATTTTCGCTCTTAACAAAATAAAAAAGAAAAGGCCTGAATATAAGACAACCCTATCGGAAAAAATCAAAGCCACTGTTTTTGCTACTTACACACATGTGCACACTTACACTCTCCCACACACTCATACTGTATGTACACTTACAATCATACTGTACAGTATATACACTTACACTCTGCCACTCACTCATATGCAAATGTACATTCTGCCACTCACTATGTAAATAAAGGATGGACAGGAGTGGGGGTCATAACGTGGATTTTTAAGGGACAGATAAGGCTTTCTTTTGAGACCATTATTTAGAGACTTAACACTTTGTTTACTGTTTACAATGAAAATGGTCTTGTTGCTTTTATTGTTTTTTGTATTGCTTTATTTTCATAATATCGCTCTCTCTTCTCTGGACACAAGACCAAAATGTGCCGGTAAGAGAGAGGGAGAATCATTGTCCACTGAATTGTCTTTTATTGCATGTAGTCATTGTGACTGATTTTTACAGTGATCACTAGACTTATGCATTTGGATTTGTACAAATTGTTAATGAAATTTGCCAATTTCATTAATTTGTTGGAATGTCTGAAACAAAACAAGCAAAAAGCTTAAAATATACATTTTGTTGCTCTCACACAATCTCTCTTTTACTATCTCTCACACTCTCATGCACGCTCTCTCATACCCTATTTTAATGTAACCCTACCTTTTGCGCTGACCGCTTCCGTGTCTCCTTTTCCGCAGCGCAGCTTCTTCTCTTGCCTCTTACTGTTCTTCTATCTCCTTTCTTAGTCTACTTCTCCCTAGTATCAGCTCTGTTATCCAGGTACTTCTGAAAAAGGCATAGGTTCATGCAGACACTCTCTCCCTCGATAGGAGGAATAGGGAGTTGCTGTCCCCATGGTGCGTGACACGGACTTGCCCTTTTTGCAGATGTACTCTGGATAATAGAGCGGAAAGAAGAAAGAACACTGAAGAACAAGAAGAGGAACAAGAAGAGTTACAAGAAGAAGTGGAGCTGTGTGAGGTGTACGAGAGTATGAGAGTGTGAGAGTGTGAGCGAAGGTGAGTGACAAACCCCTTAGTTTGTCAAATCTAACAGGCAGATAATCACCACCACAAGCCAAGAGTCCTAGCCCCGTGGGTGCCATAAGCTGCCCATAGGACATGCCTCCCCAAGCCCATTATGGGCAAACATTCCATGCTTATTTGTAATCCACGCTGGCCAGGGTACCCAGACCACAGCTGTGACAATCCAAACAGAACAAGGTTGAAAAAGATAACAAGCGCATCCCAACCATGAATAGACCACGTGTGGTGTAATGAAACCAGTAGGTGTATAACACTACATAGGGCAGGTGGCAAACATCTGCAATCTTGCTGGTCACAAATTAAAAGAGCTAGGCTTCACCTCATGCCCCAAGTATAACTCTTATACCCTAAAATGACTGTGAACCCTGCCTGCAGCCATGTGCGAGGGCCAGCAGTCATGGCCCCCTTCCCTATTGGTCCAGGGGGCCCCTTTATCTGCATTACGTCCCGTATGATCCTGTATAAAAGGTCTTTGAATTGTCTGTTTGGTGCCCATTCCAGAGACAACCCGTTCGCATACAGCTGGGAGTGGACCCCTTTGTCAACGAACACCGCTATTGTTTTGAAGACTATCAGACTGGTGAATGATTTTTATCTTCTCCTTATATATTTATAGATGCATTCGTATACCCCACCATCGCGTTTTTTTTAAAAAAAATTTAAAAGCATTGCCAAAAACACCCATGAGAGAATATTAATATTCTGGTTATACTCTTACATGAGATGTACACTGTTATTATTACACAGCTATCCACACCGGGTTCTGACAGGTAAACAATTATCACTGTTTCTCAAGAAAAAAAAAAGAGCAAAGACAGAGCTATTCTCTGGTAAAACACTATAATTGCTGTAGAATAATAAGCGTGAGATTTGTGCTCAGTTATATCCTCGCACACTCACTGTGGGCTAATGATCATTATTAAGCCTTAAGATTGTAAGCTCCTCTGAGCAAAGATTTATACATCATCTTTTATCATCGTTTATACCTCATCGCAGAGGTTACTGAAGCCCTTTGTACGGCACCAGAGTCTGTTGCTGATTTATACATAAATGGCAACAACAATGAATTGTTCCATTATTTTTTCCTAATTCATTATATCTCCTTTTTACTTTATTATAGTAAACCTATATATATATAATATATATATATATATATAACTTCAGGCTGTCAATGTTAATCTTTGCATTCCAGAGATAAGCACATTGCAATCAAATTATATCGCTTGCTGCAGTATCCATTACCTGGAACTGCAGGAGAACAAGAATTTTTTGACTGATATGGAGGAAATAATAGGCAAAAAAAGTTTCTGTTGAATGTTAGTGGATTTCAAGATTAAGTATATCCCACTGGTTTTTAATTAATATAAAATATATAACACAATAAGTGCCTATCTCATATACATCGATTATAAACCAGTTGAATTAGGAGTTGCCTACCCACAATAATTTATGGTGATATTAGAGGGAAGTCATCTTTTGTCGATGTTAACAAGCAACAGTTCAGAAACTGTCCATGTATTCTTTCCGCCATGGCTCCATCTTTACCTTGGTCAGACACTACGGGCAGGTCTTTTTCTCACAGTTATTCTGCTCTCCTACACAGTGTACCACTGTCATGTTCAGTATTATGGGGGTTAAACAGTACTTTATTACAGTACACAGGCCCAGTATATAATAATGAGAATTATGCTGTACCACCCTCAGTGTCTGGCTTACTACCATATTTGTTGATTATAAGATGACCCTCATTATAAGACGACCCCCTAAAATGTGAATATTAATTTAGGGGGAAACAAAGAAAAAGCCTGAACATAAGACTACCCTATAGGAAAGAAGTTTTACTAGTAAATATTAATTCACATGTAAACTATTTTTTCATATTTAATGTTTTCCTTTTATTTGCCAACCTGCCCCCTTATACCCTCTTATATGCCACCCTGCTCCCATATATGCCTTATACACCCCTATATGCCACTCTACATCCCTGATATTCCTTTTAACCCCCTATATGCCACACTGCCTACAGAAATCCATTATACCCCTCCATATGCTTCTCTTAGCCCGCCCCCCCCCCCGATTTACCGATACATGTCAAGACTTGTCCACCTTGCTTCAGATTTTCTGGTGTCTAGTGGGGGCACCAGAAGGTCATGTGATGCAGGCGATCCATCATAGAAGCCCCAGAAGAAGTGCCAGCAGCAGCAGAGTTTGTCTGGTCGCATCGCACAGATGTCCACCGGCTGCCAGATAGGAGGATGCAGGTCCCCTGCAGCTCTGCGGGGGATCTGGATCTTAGTCTTGTGGTCAGATCTCTATTTGAGGACTGATTATAAGACGTCCTCGAATATAAGACGATAGGTATTTTTCAAAGCATTTGCTCTGAAAAAAACTTGTCTTATAATCAAGCAAATACGGTATTTATTGATGGGCGTTATGCTGTACAATCATCAGTGTCTGGCTTGCTATATTATCCTGTGAGTTATGCAGTACCACTGTCATTGTCTGACTCAATATATGATTATGGAAGGTATGCAGTACTCCGATGAGCAGAGTTGGTGGAGCTTTGTAGACGTGGGTGTGGTAAATTTTCAAGTACTTGATACTGTGCTGCAAAGTGGATTTTTTTCAAATGTTGGCAACCAACATATGCAGTGAAATAAGTGTCAGCGTGCAGAGCTCACAAGCTGCCACACAGTGTCCAGGTGTTCAGAGTCACAGCAGAAGTGAGATGAGACCAGATCTGCAGAGAGACATTTGTGTAGGAAGACGGCATCAGTTGCATCCACAAGAAGAAAGGGTAGCATTTCAGATCCGGCTGAAGATATTAAGGAAAGGTACCTTTTTTAAATCGTACACCAGCATCCAAACACTTTTCCCTGGGTAGCATTACCTGCATCATGGTCCCCAACAGAGCACCAAGCACCTGCATTTGGGAGGGGGGCTGGGAGTTATTTATGTTACTGTGTTCTATCCATATACTCTCAGGACCGTGCATCTGCTGCTTAAACTGACCTACATACTGTAGCTGCAGCAGCGGGATCCTTACTTTAGGATAGCGGTTTATGTGTCACATGATTATTCAAATACACTTTATATTGTTTTTGAGTTTTTTATTTTGTGCCTGTGTTTTTTTTTTATTTTGTAAGGAAGGGGCCATTTCTTAGTAGGTGGGTTCCCCCTTGTGCAAAAGAAGACATCACAATCTCCCAGCAACTGGGGAGGCTCAGGTTTACTGTCACTGAAATATATAACTGCCACGCATGCCAGGTAAAAAAAAAAAAAGGGTTATATATATATATATAGCACAGGTATGGTCAAAATAATAAAATAATTATGCATGACTCGTTAATAGTGTACTTATACAGTATTTTAGTATTAACAATTTTAGAATTTAGAGAATGATCAGCACCACACTTCATCTGTGCCTCAATTTAAACATCTCCCTAGACAAATACTGCAAGCCTCTGTTACATTAACATGTAAACCTGGCAATGATCTGCTGTAATGTAAAAGCTTCATACACATATCTGATTACAGTAAATAAGGAGGTTAATGCAGTGAGGGAATTTCAGCATGCACACCGTAGACTAGATGAGCCAAATCCTGCTTATGTTCTGCCATATTCTATGTGTCTGTGAACATTGATATAAAACTCTTGAAAAATGTCTTGCCCTTTTTTTTCTTTTCAGGATTTAATCTCGTTTACTCCAACAATCATTTGGTCCAATTAATTCAGCTGGAGAAAGAATAGCGATCCTCGACGCACCTCGCTTTTTTGCATTGAGTCAATACAAATAAATATCCTACCTTGGAAACTTTTACGTGCTTCAGGGTGCCCTGATCCATATCCCTTCTTCTTATTGTTTACTGTTTGTGTCATATAGCGCCATCATATTCCGTATCGCTGTACAGTGGGTAGACAGGACAATTTGACTTACAGAAACAACAGGTGAGGATGGCCCTGCTCAAAAAAGCTTACTATTTGGAGGAAGTTAAGGTGTATCACACAATAGGTAAAAGGTAACAGTGCCATTGTTAGGAATGGACCAGCCACACTAGTATAAGTACTGCAGGATAGAGACTAGGAAAGGTGAGCTAAAGGAATATGGGAGGGCATTAATGTGCTATGTAAGCGTTCTTAAAGATGTGGTTCTTTCAAAGGGATTTCTTGAAGGCCCAAGGCAGGGGACAGAATGATAAGCCGGCGGAGAGCAGTGCAGGGGATAGGGGCAGCCCTTGAAAAATCTTGTAAGTGAGCGTGAGAACAAGAAATCAAGAGCACAGACATAGATCACGGGATGAAGGGAGAAACCAGCTAGGGGTGTATTTAGAGATGAGTGAGGAGATATATATAGGGGAATCACAGTGAAGGGCCTTTAAAGTCGGAACCAGGATTTTAAAATGAACTCTGAAGGGCTCAGACAGCCAGTGAAGAGACTGACAGAAGAGAGAGAGATGTTAACTCAAGCCCAAAGTGGGATTCTTCTTCCACACTAGAGTTAAATCTAATTCCAGTGTGCTTTTAACCCAAACCCTTTCATCGCTTCAACTAAAACTGAGAGTGCAACAATTCCCACAAAAGGAACAAACCTGAAGCTCTAGACACCTCCTACTTTTAATGAAATCCAGATTCACCTAGATTTAGAGTCAGGGCCATGTTGGAGTTGCCATCACCCTACTTGAGCAATATATACTAGATGTCTCTCCTACCAATTACTCTATTTGACTCTTGGTCACTACTATATTTGCTATACATATGGCATAACATGTTACTTTTACTTTGTGGTTGGTGTAGCCAATGTTTCACGTAAAGATTTTTTATCCATACTCTTGCATTGCAGAGGATAGGTACCATTTCCTTTATTATCATACAGAATGTAGAATTCTACATATGTAGATATGTGCATTGAAATGTGCATTTGTATGTGTAGGTCATCCAGTTTTAACATTTCTTGGTACTATATTGTGGTTCTAAAGAAAACTTGTGAAAAGAAAACTAATAAAATCGAATGCCTCATACCTGACTCATAGTATGAATTCCTGTTCACACTAGGCTTGCTTTACTGTATTCAGTACTGTTTGACATTCTTAGTGTATTGTAAAACGCAGCTTGATATTTTTCATTTGTCAACATATTTCTATACAATAAATAGTCTCAGTTAGCCTTGATATGATGTTTTTTTAGTTTTTTTTTTCAGAGTGGACTGAGCAGGAGCAACCAGAAAGTAAATGGATTTACACTCTAGGTGATAGCAAATATTATCTTGTTGGTACTGCATACAATATATTATAAAAAAAAATATTAACATGATGAAGGCATGATGATGATTTATTAATTAAGCCGGGATCTTGTACCTAAAAAGAAACATTTCTATTCATGAAATTCTCCATCCATAATGAAGGTCCAAGGCATAGGGCAGATGTTGAGCCCAACTCGAGTTTATCCCCCTGTTTCCTTTCTTGGTAGTCGGGGGTATGCATACATGGACTTATGGTATTTTGTACCAAGGTTAGTTTGCCCAAAGGGTTAAACTGGCACTGCATAAATCCTATACAGAATGGAAAAATATCTTCGAGAACTATCACCAACATAACTGTGTGTTATATTGGACTGCAATTCTACCAGCAATTGTCTGATGATATGAAATACATCTACAATCCCATGCTTTGCATGCCTCCTAACAAGAAACTTGCGTTCTCTCTCTAACATAAAGGGCCTGTGCCCAGGCTAAGCACTCCAGCAGAAGGATTGTCAAGAAACTACTTCCACTCTTGGGTCCATTATGTACAGATCTAGTTGGAGTCAAGGCTTGAAATCAACGGGACCACTTTCTGCACATGCGTTTAGAGGGGTCTTGTTTGACCTCCCACTCGCTGACTGGCAGTAAGTATATCATGTGACAGGCGTCCGGAACCTTTATTATCATGCAGCTGTGTAGAATGTAGAATTCTACAAATGTAGATTGGTACATTGAAATTTGCTTCGCTATCACATGCATTAAAGTACATGTTATGGCCGAAGCACCCCTTTAAAATGGTATTCATTGCTAGATAATGTAACTGTTTCATCTTCATAAAGGATACAAAAAAAGTCTCTTTAACCTTTGCGGCTTGTGAGAAATGTAATATCAGAGCCAGAGAGAAATCAGTTTCTTAATACATTATTTACAGTTAATATAGGCCAAAAACATTAAGGCAATGGAAAATACCAAGTTCAATAGTAATTGACATTTGTAGAGCAAGATAATACAGGAAAGAAATAAAATTAACAAAAATGAAATGAAATTACTATAGTTTTCTGGAAAAAGAAATGCCCCTTTTGCTCCTGAACAACAGAATTAATGTAAAGGATGGATTATAAATTATATTAATGAAGAAGGTATTGAAAACATAAATGAAGGGAATCTTTACTTTGTTGAACAAGCCAATAAAAAATAAAGAATAAGACAATGTCCAGTGGCTGGGTAGGGCTGGACTCACCATATCTATTTAGGCAGTCGCCTATGACACCCCACTCCAGTCCAAGTCTTGAAAGACTTATGTGCAGCAGGGCCAGATGGGAATATCCAAGATTTCACTACTACTATAGGTCACCCTACTGTGCCAAACCCTAGGACTAACCCCACAATCAAGCATTTTATGTGCGGTGAAAATGTCCAAATGCTCTTTTGGATAGACACAGATATCAACCCATGCCCTCTATCCATCGCTGCACTGTGAGATGTAATGGTTAAGTTAAATATATGTTTAAAAAAAAAAAAAACCCCTACATACACACACTGCAAAACATACAAAACCCTACATACAACACACAAAAGGTTCCCTGGTAGGAGGGATGAGGTCTCTCCCAGCACCTTTGTTTATTCTAAAACAATTTTGGAGAAGAGTAAAGATCCAGGAGGTTCTGTTCAGACCTTGCTGGGATTTCTAATCACCCTCCCTGCTAAAGAAATAGCATTTTTGAACATGGTGATAAGCGGGTAAACAGATCAAGAAATAACTGCATCATTGCAAATAAACACAACACTTTTAAAATATAAAATCGGCCCTTGCATTATAATCACAGAAATGTAAAAAAAGGAATAAAAAAATAATTTAGTTTAACTAATATCATTTATATATGTACATTTTCAACACTTTACATAATTTTTAAAACATACATTTTTCCCATCTGGTGGAGATTATTATCCGGGAGTCTGTTTTTTTCTATATATGTACCAATATTCTGTGGTATTGCTTCTCATTACAGCAGTATGGTTGAAGAATACACAATGTCAGAAGGTCAGCGTCTCCATTCATGAATATCCAGATGCGGAATTACATATTGATTTACCATTGAAAGTTTTATTGAAATCCTATTAAGGTGTGAAAAATATTTTTTCAAGCAAATATTCACTAAAAAGGAAAAATACAGTCTGGCACGTAATAAATTTAGCCTCTGTGGGATGTGTTGTGTTGCAGATGAGTTTGTGCTTAAGAAGCGAATACAGTATTAAGAGTGCACATGATGCACCATTTCCATATTATACACTGGATGAGGGCTAATGAGGAAACATTTAATGTGAGATTTTTTTCACAGGTTTCACACAATTTTATGCAGTTGACATTTTCTGTTCGTAATGAGTATTCTATGAAGTCAATGAAAAGAAAGTCCAGGACAGACTCCATAGTTCTTAATAGTCTGGTTGCCCTCCTATGGAGAGAGCTGAGGGAAGGTCTATCTAGGTAGATGATCATGTTCTGGTAGATCTGTTCTGGAACGTATCGGGTGGTTTTGCTGCTTAAGAAGACGCGGATTACTTGCCGGCTCTTGTCTGGCCTTTCCAAGTCATTGAAACATCAAACGACTGACATTCATGCATTGAACAAACTATAAAGTATTCATCATCTACACGGAGAGCTTATTCTGACCAACATGAATTTAGACCTTTAGACTAAAATGTAACCTTGACAAAGCTGTCTCGTGAAGCCCAGGATCACGCGGGAGACGGCTGTTACATTTTGTTACTGCAGAAGGATCTCTTTCATTTGGTGATCTAATGCCACTGTATTACTGATCTGTCCACGTCACTTTGTTGTCCATTCCCTGGACACTTCTCCCTGTGTTCGTAAGTATTGACTTCCCCAGTCCAGTCTGCCTTGTTCAATTATTTCTGACTACATCTTGAATTGTTTTTCATTCTAAACTATACATTTATGTTTGAGCGGAAAGAGGACAAAGGAAGTAGCTATGGATTAACTATTGTACAGATGAGAAGTACTACAGATTAGTAGAATGTATCCTTCCCTCTTCCGTACTGTCTTCCTTATACCATTTTACTTACATTCATATTGATTATTGTCAAAAAAACATTACACATTAGTCGGTCAACATAAACATGTATATATAAACGTTTGGGGTCACTCAGATATTTCCTTCATTTTGTCCATTAACATAACATGAAATGACTGTTATTGCTGGGAACGGCTGATGTTTAACAGCATATCTTCACAGGCTATCACTGCCGTCACTCCCGTGTTCCAATGGCACGTTGTGTTAGCAAATCCAAGTTTAAGTTAAAAAAGGCTAACAGACAACTAGAAAACCCTTTTGCAATTACCGTATGTTACAGCCAGAAATGTCCTTGTTTGCCATGAAAACAGTAAATGACCCCAAACCTTTGAATGGTAGTATATATACTATATACTACTATATATATATGGCCATTTTGTGGTTTCATTTGAATTACAGAGCTAATTTAATTGTTCCTAGAAGTTCCACGTGACATACAGGCAGCAATCATAAGTAATAAGTATAAGTAAGCTGCTTCTGTAGGACTTCATTCCCCCTTCCTTATTACCTTTATGTGCTAGCAGTCACAGTATTATTTACAGCATGTTTTTGAACAATGTGACTTTACAATCAATCAAGTAGCCTTTAACTTTCGCTATTAAACTTTTGAATCTACAATCCTGAGGCTCAAATTGCCTTCTCTCTCTTTTTTTTTGATCGAGGGCATCACATTTAACGTTTTTCCTCAATCCTGTGAGGCCTTTCTTGATTGTAAAGAAAAATCCCTGGGAATTGAAAAATAATTGTCTGTCAGTTATTGAAGTATACTGGGGGATTACTGGAGAAGGTATCCATGTGTTTCAGGAGCCTTCTGTTAATCTGATTTTGATTCTCTTTTGTCCTGGGTCAGCGAACTACTTACCAATGGAAAATGAAGCTGGTTAGTTAGACGCAGCAGAGAGACTCCATGTTATTAAATGTATCTGCGATCCATAGAATCCTATGGTTTCCATTTTTTTTTAAACATGGCCCGTAGTTCCTTATTAATTAATCTGTTTCCCTTTTGTCTGTCGCAAGTTCCATATGGAGAAATAAACCATTTGGAGAAGAAGCATGCGAGATGAGTTGTAAATGACCTTTAAGGTTCCCTGCCTGAGATTTCCCTGTAGTTTGATACTTACATTAAATAAATGATTTCCTCCTCATTTTCTCTTTGCGTCTTGTGCCCCAGTCTTCAGTCTCTTCTTGGCAGGAGTCAGACGAGCTGTTATTTGACACAGAATACTTTAATCAAATTCAGTCTTGTTGCAAGCCGTCTAACATTTTAGAAGTGATGAGCTGGTGTCATTAAATGTTTGTTCGGGGTTTCCATATTCAAAATGCCGATATTAGCTCGTTACGGGCATGTAAGGAGGAGCGACAAATCCTTTCGATGAACATACTTGGTTTGAACATGAAAGAAATCCTACTTTTCAAGTGAAGAAGAAAACAAATGTCTCTCTTGTTCCTTTTATCTTTACATTCAGCAATGCGCACCTTTTTTTTATTTTTTTATTTTCAAACTTCTGTGAGCTTCACATACATTTTATTTGAATAAAACTTGGGATGTTCTTTACATTCGAGAACAGATAACGGTAATTTCCATGCCTAACAAATCATTTAGATGATGATCAAGAATTACTGGAAGCCTTGCAATTAGAAATAACATTATACAATACAATAAAACGGTGGGTGCATAAAAATTGAAAGAAATTTATCGGCTAAGATGTTCTTAGCCATGTGAAACGCGTGGGGGAGATTACTTCTTCTGTATTATAGTTATGCATACAAAAAACCCCAAGAAATCAGTGCAAACGCAGCACATAGTATTAAAAAGCACATATCTGAGGCATACATTAGGCGCTGCTTACCCCATTACTCTGAGTACCCCAGTTTTGGTAAGTCCTGTCTAATTATAACATGGTTGTGTTGCTGGCTATGGAGCAATAATTGCTTTGACCGCTGTGCCCTTTATCCCACTAAATATCTTCTCTCTGGACACCATTAATGAGGCTCTTGTGTGGTACATGGGGTGCTTAATTATTATTAGTTTTCCCGCAGCAGTGAACCGGCTCCAAAAGGTGGCCTCGGGGTGCTTTTCAATACTAAACATCTACGTTTGCTCTATTGTAGAAGTTTTAGAATTTATATGCTTGTGGTTCCCAACTATGGGGATCGTAGACTGCTCATTACCGTACCCTGTATGCAAGTGAAAGTAAGGAGTCAGCCAGATGCCAGGCTTGGTGTGGATCAGGATGAAAACCTGATAAAAGTTCATTCCAATTATTAATAAAATAAGCAATTAATTTGGTTTTGTGCTCATGTGTAGGAGGATGGAATGTGCCAGGTTAAATTAGGACTAGAAACAAATAGGCTTGTGCATTTGGATATGTACGCATTTTAATGTAATTTGCCATTGTCCAGAACATAGGGGCCCCAACAAAATAAACAAAAATGAAGTGGTTGTCAGAGAAGGTAGGGAGACATTGAGAGAGAGAGACGGTGAGAGAGTGAGTGGTGATACGTTTTGTTTCTGAATGAGAAAAGCCCTCTGAATTTTGTCTGCCAAAATGGATTTTGTTGTCCAAAAAATGAATGGACCACAACTTAAAAATTTGGCTGATGCACTTTTGGTCCATGCGCACAAGTCTAGAAACTAGTATCACTTATGACACGGTTCTACAAGATACACAATAACTTGGTCATCCAAGCGTCATTCAGAAAGTCTTAGAATTGTGGACGAGCCTAATGGCTGAAAGCATGTATAATCCATCATCACAATGTAGCATGGAGCTGGTGTTTGTCTACACAGACATGCAGATCCGTCCCCACATGCAAGTACCTTCTTATGAGCTTCTAAATGACTTGGCACGAGATTGTGAAGCCAAAAAATATTTTATTTTATAATCACATAAATGCCTCAACAAGTTACTTTTACTGTGTCTTTTTACACCTCGTAGATGTAATCGATGTATTTTTATCAGGCTGCTTTGGATATTGAGAAAGTACCAAGATAAAAAAAAAATGAATCCCGACATAGACATCCAAAGTCCTGGATTCATGTTCAGAAATAGAAAATGAAATTATAGAAGAAAATCATTTTTGAAAGTCATTACTGTCATCCCGAGATAATCTCTATAACACTGCCATAAAGGAAATAGAACTCATTAAAACATTTGTTAACTTGTCTAGATCATTTTCTAAGTGTTCTGTGCCATGAGCTAAAAAGGTTTTTAAGAGAGAGTTTTGTTTCAGCCCTTGACTTCACTATACGTTATAATGTATAACCGAAGGGAGCTTCTACTGCAAGATACGTTATAATGTATAACCGAAGGGAGCTTCTACTGCAACAAGAGCTTGGCTGGCCCTGTATAATGTAAAGTTCAATCAGTGAGATTTCTTCAAAGTCTCCTCGCGCATTGAATTGTACATTATACAGGGCCAGCTCAGCCCTTCTTGCTTGAGAAACCTGCTTGGAAACCTTGGATTTCATATTATAATGCCCATTGCTATTTCACCCCCTGGCCTTGGCTTGTCATATTTTATAGAAAGCAAATACAATTTCTAATACAGAATATTAATCGATCAATCAGAGCATTGAAAGCCTGTGATGCAATTTCAACTGAAACTAGAACTTTAAGTAGTATTTAAGTATGCTGCATGCGCATGTACTGCAATGGAACTAGAGTGTACGTACGAGCACACGCTAACATTCTAGTCGAGAGCTGAGGAACTTATAGTAATTATGTTAGGGTTTGTATAAACTCAATTCTGGGATCAAGTAACTCACAATGTTCCCCGCAATAAACCGTCATGCACAAGTTTGTTTTTTGTATTATTTTTATTTGAATTGAACTAAATCACCTAACATCCAAAACCTATTAACAACAATGTATGTAATTATATTAGTTAGTACATGACATAAAATATTTCTACATGTGAGGTGCAGTTTTAAATGAGCAAAGCTCCATGGGATCTGCTATATCTCCCCACCTTTTGCCTCTGTAATACCGTTATTTCATTGAGTTTCATACAGATGGAATGCTATATTTTCAACAATAAATAAACTATCGAGGAGAAGTGTCAGTTCAATAATATTTTTTTTAAATAATAACTTAGCCAATGAGCGATAAAATTCTCTTGTGTGTAAAAACACATCTATGGAACAATGCTAATCAACCAAACCTATTAAAAAAGTGTGTTCAATGTGTTTCAGAAAGGCTACACCTGGAGAGGATAGGGATTGGGAAAACATACTGGAAAATTCGGTTGTATTGCTTGTATGACGTCTGACTGTAAAGTCCGCAGTGAGTGTTAAAAGATTCCTTACATTCAAACATTAGAAAGGCGTTTCAATTAATTAGCAACGTGCAAAAATAATTGAAATGACCTTCAGTCAGTCAAACTTAACAAATGCGAAATGTAACAATCTTGTATTATGGATTGGGCTAGCGAGAACTGCCCACATCAGAAGCATCATTTTTGTGGCATTTATACTTATCCAGTATTTGTGCCGTTTGTGCCATGGCTGTATAATGGTCGATTATCGCAGATAAGGGTGAAGCTGCTTAATCTTTGCTCTTTTTGACAGGCCGATGCGAAGAGGGCCGGTGCGTGTTTTCAGTGGTGTCACCCTTGCAATCCCAAGACAGAATGTTCTTTCTAGGGAGAAAATACAATAAGTAATCCGTCTTGTATTTTGTTTTCATTAGTAAAACCATACCAAGTATGTTTTACTATTTATCATAGTATTTATTTACTGTTTATTATTTACTATTTTTATTTTATTACATCAAATTCTGTTTATTGTAAAATTTATGCTAGGATCTCTTTCATTTCGTGCCGAACACTTTGAATGTAAGACTTCGCACCAGATTAGTTACAGTTTTGTCTTGAAATGCCTAGCTATATAATGTATCCTAGCTAACTGAAAACCAAATATCAACCGTAATTGTCGCAAGGAACTTCATATATGTAGACGTGTCAACATAAACGCTCTCCATGACATCCTTAAAGAAGAGAGAAATCTCAATGTATATTTCCTGGTAAAGTCTTTTGTAAATAAGTAACACTGTGTGAATAATTAGGTTCCTACGGCTCAGTATTTCTATTTTACTTTGCACGCTTAGTAATGTTTACAAGAACCGGCTTCCACGAAGCTGTTTATCATACTGACATGTAATAAAGCAATTAAGACATGAGCTTCATAGAGGATGCAGTCATTGTTTATTCAGTAAAGTGTAAGAACCCATCTGAACGCCATTGAATTGAGATTCAGCCTTAAAAACAAGTACTGTGGTTTTTGTTTTACTGACGGCTGCTCCTAAACATGTAACAAAAAAAAAAGTGCGCAGTGTTGAACTGCTTTTCCAGCAAGCAGTGTAATAATGATTTTATAGCCATATTTATGAAGGTCAATGCCCTAAATGTAGAGCAGTCAGCATGCAAACCAGGTCCCAATTAATGCTCCACATGGGAAAACTGTGAGCTATTAATTTGACCCTTAGACCAACAGGTGGTAGCTACAGGTCAAGATCGGAAATCACCGCGTTGAGGAAAGATTACTGTATTGTTGGTGTTCCATTTACTTTATAAACAATAGCCGTTCATCTTTTATTCTGTTTTTATGTTTCATTTCAGGAAATGGGATCATTAGCTGGTGGGCTTTCACACTTGTCCTATACCTAACCGTCTGTCATTTTTAGTATGTAACTGCTTAACCACGCCAGATTGCGATCCTTCATTTTATAAACCTCTTTACCCTGAAAATTAATTTTACTTGTTTGCCCCCAGAAGATGACTAAAAGTCTAAAGAGGCTTGCGAGAACTGACACAACATTAGCCTACCGTCATGAATGAAAGAAAGATACAAAGAGCATTATTATTACCTTTCTTCTCGATTAGCATACTATTTTCTAAAGTACTATACGATGGCGAGAAGGCTGGAGTCCACAGAAACATCTTTGAAATCTCTCCTGTAAAATATAGTACAGGTTTTCAGAGAAGAAAATAATAAGAATTAAAGCAGTGGAACAACAGCTTATCCAAGATGGCATTTTCAGAAGCAAGCAGGGACAAAAAAAAAATGAAAGCTTAAACTTCTAA
Source organism: Spea multiplicata (assembly GCA_009364415.1). Lineage (NCBI taxonomy): Eukaryota > Metazoa > Chordata > Amphibia > Anura > Pelobatidae > Spea > Spea multiplicata. Next base: position 45,488 of record VKOC01018833.1, on the reverse strand, counting down.
GAGACAGAACAATAGTGAAAATGTTCTATCTACCTTAGAATACAAGAGTTTATGCAATGTTCTGTGTCCATCTGCAAAGCGCTGTTCCTATATGAGTTGTGGCTGATGATGAGATGCAAAGATCATTCAAGTTCACCAAGAAGGGGAATTCCTTCACTGCTGCCTTCAATACATTACACAATGTATTCGTGCATTCAGAGCCGGCCCTGTGCGGACTACTCCTCTGGTGGCCCCTTCTGCCCTTGATAAATATAAACTGTCGGTCCTCGTCTCCTCTTTTGGGCTCTCTTGGTGGACCACCGCACCATTATGGCCACCAAAGTAACCTTTTTTCCCACCTCTGTATTGTCTCCTCTGTGTCTGACCACTATGTTCTAACCTGCAATCTGGTCCTACCTCCCACTCCTCATCAAACACCTCTTTTGTCATTTTAACACCTTGACGACAATCGACGTGCCAGACACGTCAAGGAAAAACATCAGGCAAAAGGGTGAAGAAAGTAAAACTTTTGTATTCTTATATCTACGCTCACTTTCTTCGCCCAAAATATGTTGCTGTAATGCCTCCATGACGAGGCATTTATCAACAGAGCTGCAGCAGGGGCCCCGTGTGACGTCAACGTTCGCCATATATAATATGGGGATGGACACCTGATTTAATTGAACATCTATACTATATATATTATATATATATTATATATATATATATATATATATATATATATTTCTGAACTGCATTGGATATTTTCCTTTGCTGTGTTTATGAGAGTAAAGTCTGATACATCTTTAGTGTGATTATAAGGTGCAATCTGGTAGCGCACCCTACCACTCTGTTTGCTGTATACAATTTTACATACTCAACATATGTTGGTAATATTGTTATTTTTGTGTGTATATATATATATATATATTATATATATATTGTATTTGCCTTGTACTGAGTGGCAGAATATGATGGTGCTATATAAATTAATAAATAATACAGTAATATCTCTATAGTAAAATACAATTGAATCTGCTGATTCTCAATAAATAAAAGGTAATGTGATTAGGCACCCTATTTATTTATTTACTGGGCTTTAATGCACCTCTCGTAGTAGCAGATTCAATACATTTCTGAAATTATCTTTTTGTGTGTTTTCAGCCCTGTTCATTAGATAAACTCATTTAGAAACAAACATAGCCACGTTCTGGTGCCTAATTATCTCTTTAATAACAAACTTTGAATATGTACTGATAATACTCACCTTAAATTAAATTATTAGCTGTCAGATAGAGCTAAATGGATGCATAAGTATGAATCCTGCGGGGACGTTTTTAAAAGCATTCTTATACTAGACAATAATTAGGATGACTAATTTAATTAAGATAAAGTCCCCTAGGATGGTGGATGTCTTAATATTTTCTTTTATTCCATTGAACACATTTCTGTTTTAGACAGGTAACCTGACGTCAAGCTTAATTCAGTAACCATTTCCACTCTCTTTCAATTTCACAATCAAGGAATCAGAAAGAATAAGAAAATGTGCTCAGCATATAACTACAGACTGCTCAACGAGGACATCATACTAGAATAACTCTCACAATCAGCACTGCCGACAGCATCTTAAAATTAGTTTTACCAATGAGGAATTTTAATAATATTATTACCCCATACGCATGCACGCCACCAACAGCCGTCTTCAATACATTATCCTAGGTGCTTGCCTACTCCCGGTTCTTTGGTCCCCTCCTTGTAATCTAAGGCCCCCGACAGCAGTCATGTATCATGTGATAACTTCTGACTGGGTATGGTTAGATATGTTACATAGCATATGGATTACCTAAAATCTAAAAAGTGGGTTGCTTTCAATTGTTTGATAAATCAGAGACACACAGGATAAACATAAAGGAACACCTGCTGATCCATATTGGAATATTTGCTGATCCAGACCATTTCATCTTCAAATGTGCACTCTGTTAGTTTAGTAGTGCCACGTTGAATTGTAAGTGCATTTTAGCCTTACTTGAGGTCATTTCTGTGGAAAATATTGCACTATTGCCGGTCCATTCGTTTTTTAGAGATTTTAGAAGATATTAAACAGAATTTCAATTGAAATCCGTGATGAGCTCGTTCTGTCCAGCCCGCTTGTGAGTGTATAGACATCACATTAAATTATTGTCCAGTGTTTACATATTACACTATTGTTTTTATTATTTTTTCCCCCTATGTTTATGCGCTCCATGGTGTATCGTTTGCTTTCAATTGTTATTAATATATTCTTACTTATCTCCTTATCTTGAGACCAACTGTAAAGCACTATAAGGGCACTAAATAGCACTTTTGATACTTTTTGCAACATAGATAAAGATGTTTCAATAAATGTATCTCTTCCATAACAGCTCTGCAAATAATTAATGTTAAGCAAAACATTGCTCAAGAAACATAGGGTTGAACTGGTCGCTGCATTTCCGGATAAGAGGATAAAAGAACAATATATACAATTGAAATGGAAAAGCTAGAGTCTAAATATTTAACACTGTACCAACATCTACTGCATATACTGTATAAAGTGCCTTTTATCCTACATATTATAGATATAGTGAAATAAATCCTACACCATGGGGTTATTACAGCATAAATGCATGATGTTTACATTGCTACCTACAAAAAGGTTTTGTGGACATATTTTCGATGAGTAAGTCTGATTCTGCTACAATGTATAACATTAAAGACTCGGTATTGCATTTAAAGTTAAAAATCTACATTTCCAGAGGTTATGAAAATAGCCTAATGGAAAGGAAATGTATAGTATTTGTGTCATTTTGCCAGTAAGGCTTCCAGGTGCCTCCTTTTATTCCACAAGTAACACATTACTGCTTGTTGTATCACTAGGACTTTTACTTATAGCATCTGTTTTTACTTTCTCCCATTATGAATTATAAATGGCTCATAGTAGCTGGAAATGTACTACAGCACTGTAAATTTCACAAACAGTTGTGATGATACACAATCTACACAATCACATACAGTCAGGGCTGTTTAGATTAAATCTACGAATTCGCAAATACAGTGCAGTTTACTGACATTCGGATTATGAACCTGTATTACTTAAATGGACACTCTGGCCATCACATGCACTTTAATGCATATATGATAGGTGCATGGCGTCTTTAAATTGTAGGGTGATCCATTTTGCAAATGCATTTGCCCCTTCCCTCACCTCCCAGCTAAATACCCTTGCATGTGATGACCTCCAGCCAGATCCTGTACTTCCATTGTCTTGGAGGCATGCATATTAAAATACTCATAGAGGGTTAGGGTTACTCACAGAGTACTTTAATATACATCCTTCTATAGTAAGGGTGTCAGGGACATTAGACTGATCCTTTCAGAAAGTCTTACATGATAGAGATTTCACAAATGTAACCACAGAAAATAAACTTCAATATGCACGTACCGTCTTTCATAGTAGAACGAGTCTCCTCCATAGCAAAACAATCCGAGCCATATCTCCGGGACCCTTCCTTTTCTCTGTTGGGTGCTGCAATCTCGCCATGATATTCTGTCTTTGGTTGCATTTTACTTTCTGCAACATCCATTGCTGCGCTGTCTACAAAATCATAGTTCAGCACTTCTGATGCGCTTCTGAGGAGGTCGCCGCCGTCTTTAATTTCACTTTCTGTTTTAAGACCAATTGTATGGAATAATTTCAACTCTTCCAAGACCAGACTAAACTGAGATTGCATTTCAAACTCTGTACAGTCTTTGGATATTGTTGAAGGAGTCAGTTCGTGGTGTATGCTGCGGGTTTTATCTTCCTCTCCTTTTGAATCCGATATAAAGGATATGCTCTCGGAAGGATTATCAGACCTCATACTACTGAATGAAATTTCATGCAGCTCCAAATTTCCATTAACCAACCGTTCGGACGGATTTGGTGCCTGTGTATTTTCACACTCTCTTAAGTCGCTAGTTATGGAACATAACCTGTTTTTCATGATAGCTTCAGAAATTGCGTTCACAGAATCCGCTTTAACGTCCAATATACTAAAATCCATAGGTTCATTTAAATTTGACTCGTCTACTTTTATTGATTCATTTTCTGTATCAAAACTAAGGATGCCATCATGGAAATGCGACCCTGGGATCAATGTATTCTTCTGGACCCATTTTGGCTTCGGGCTTCTTGACATCTCAGAAGGTGTTTTGGGATCCCTCAAAATAGACGCTTCCATTTCATAACTTAAAGCGTTACATGGGAGATGTGTAACGGGAGATGTGTGCTCTTCTTTGAGTAATGTAGCTTTGCCGTTAACTGGCTGTGCAATGTTAGTATATTTTATTTGGTGCTCTGCGTCTATACTAATGTTTTCATTGAACAAATAATTCTGGGAATTTTCATTCCATTCTTTAACAAAAATTGTAGGTAAACAGATTTTTTCAAACTTTTCAGTAAATGAAGCCACTCTTTGGCCCATCGGTACTTCATGAATGTTTGGATTGGCGGTAGTTGTGTCCTGCGATAGACTCCCAAGCTCAACCAAGGCAGCATTTCCCATTCTTTTAATTGGATTTTCGGTGTCAGAAGAATTTTCCACTTCCATCTCCTCAAGTGTTACTCCTGGATTTGTTACCATATACCTGTAAGATCTGCTAATGGTTTCTGGAAAGGAGTGCATTGCGGAAATACCACTTTGCAGGCTGTGCCTTTCAAAATATGAAAACTCATTTTTGGATGTTCCAAGTAACGAAGCAGCAAATATTGAAAAGTCAGGAACAAAATGTGTTTTTCCCGATTGCCCGGGGTAATTGAGCTGTGCTGAAGATGTGTTTTCTGTTGACAGAAATGACTCATCATAACTGTCACAAAGAGAGAAAAGGCAAGTTTTCTTATCAATATATGGCAATGACAAATGGTTTCTTTGCAAAACATGACACGCTCGAAAATTTGTTAAGACATTTGTTGAAATGCTATGTTTATGTTGATAGCTATTTTTCGCTTCAAACAAAGAGTGTAAAAGTATTTGTTCTTGACTTAGTTTAACCTCTGATGTATAATTCCCATTGTTAGAGATAACATTTAGAGTTGGTAGAAGACCTTGCGCATACAGGTCCGCATGAGAATTATTGTCTGCGTCTCTACTGATTCCGTAAGAGTGATTTACACTGGACGTGTTTTGCTTTCTACATTGTGCGTTGGTCTGCATACTATGAAGTGGAACAAGATAATCCAGAGGACTATCGCTTGGAAAAATGAAACACCGAGTGAAACCCAAGGTGTCACCCAGTAAAACATGTAATAAAAAATCATCCTTCATTACAACTCTCTTCTCATCTTTCGCTGACTCTCTGCAGATAGATAAATTCTGACCGTCCATGCTGTAGTCTAACGTGTCTTCTGCTTTAAGAGGGGTTAATGGCGATATCTCCAGATTCTCTTTCAAATATGTGTTTATCTCAAACTGCTGTAAGAAACACGACTCCATAGTCACTGGAATCTTACATGTTATATCATCTAGGTTTTTACGACATGCCTCGTTGTTGGGTTTCGTTCCCCTACCAAAATCAGCCAAGGCATATCCAATTGCTTTTGTTGTTGCTCCAACAGAAGTATTTATATTCAAGAAGTTCTTTGATTTCTCTGCAATGGCCATTGGCGGCTTCCTCTGCCAGTTCCATGGATACTCCAGTTTATAAGACAGACCATGCTTTACTTCACTGCTACTTTGTGAAGAGTGTGAACAAGTTTTATTACAGTTAGTATTATTTGATTTCTTACAGAATGTACTTGAAAATGTAATTTCTTCCTTCTTGGGAGTAAAACATGGATCATCAAATTCGTCTGAATTATATTTGTAAAAAGTATTTCCCAGCATCAGGCTTTTATTAGACAAAGGTGATCCATGCTTTAAATCATTTGTTCCGCAAGAAGCCGCATGGTCATTTTCTTGAGCCAGGTGAGATTTAGAGATGAGCTTGTTTTTCATGGATATTTCAGTCAATTCAAAGAGTGAAAGGGAGGACAAACTCCGAAAATCTTTTAGATATTTCAAATTAAAGCTGTGTTCCCTTAGGCCTGCTGGACTATTGGAGCTCAATTTAGAGGTAGATTGTAATTCATCAAGGGTAAAACCTCTATCTTTGCATTGAATGTCCTTTGCCATTTCTGTACCACCTGCTTTTGGAAGGGCTGTCCCTGAGCTGAGGAGTAGGTGCTGAGGCTGGAATGTCCCTATGCATCTTTGCCTATGCCATTTGTGATCAACTTCTGTGTTTGCGTACCGTCTATCATACATGATATTTCCAATGGAATATTCACTGCAAAAAGACAAAAATGCAAAAAGACAAAAATGTATGTAATTAACAATTATAATAAATAATAGATTATGTGTAAATTGGTTACATGCCTGTACGTGTATTAAAGCAAATACCACCTGACTCACGTGTAAGCAGCACATTTCAAAACCAGAACATGAACAAATTCATTTTTATGTGAATCTGATTCTACTACAGAGCTTAAGGTCAACAAGACATTTGTAATTTTTCTTTGTATATAAAGTTATTATATCAGTACAATAAAGATTATATATAGAAATAAAATAATGTAATAGAAGGGCAGTATGTTCATGCAATTTAAATTCATGCAGATTATTATATATATATATATATACATATAATATATGCTTCTAATTCAAATCCTCGAGGGACGCTAAAATTTTAAATTTTCCTGCTATGCAATTATATCCCAAACCCAATTTGTCTGTAATTAAACCCAGTATCATTGGTGCTTCTTTAGGAATGACCTGTAAGCCACTGATTTATGTTCTGTGTAAACTCTAGGTCTATCTTTCTTCAGATGATACAGATCCCATGTATAGACAATGTATGTATGGAAGGTAGAGTTGTATTTTTCCATAACATCATCATTCTTTTACATGTCAAGAAGAACACATTTAACTAAACTAAAACTCACCATAGGATCCCTTGGTCCACCCTTGAAATAAATTGATGGATAGTCTGCAAGGAGAGCAAAAAGAAAATCATATCAGATGGGCTTTTGAGTGACACCAAGCAGATCTTTTAAAATACCTTCTAGATTCCTCACAGAAATAGAGCAAATGATACCACCACATGTAATAACTGATAAACCAACATAAATGATCACAGAGCAATACATTATTATTAAGCGCAATCTAGTTTTTGGGAGTGTTCATCATATTATGTGAGACAGGGGCCAATTCTGTGGCCAAATAAATCAATAATACATGCTAGGCCTTTGATAATGGTGCCTCTAAGCCTACCGCCAAACCTAATGCTGGTACTGGACTCCAGTCTGACCTGGAAACCTTGGGGGACAACACCTCACAGAGATAATTATACTTATTAACCCCCGTCCCATGTTATAGGGGATGGATTGGGAGTATTTCCCCCTATATTGTTCATTTTATTTGTTAAATCATATTTCCACTGCATAGGAGCCCCCCTCCTATGCAGTGGAAATATGATTTTATAAATAAAATGAACATAGGGGGAAATACTCCCAATCCATCCCCTATAACACGGGATGGGGGTCACCATCTCCCCATAATGTAAGTTATTAACCCCAATCCACACTGGACTCACCATTCCCCAATTCTGCATACAACACAGAAAAGCAACAAAGAAACAAAAAATAACTAAATCAGTGAAGAGGGACCGTTTTGACAGCTCACGTATGCACAAAATAAATATATCCCCTTCTTATCACTTGTGGCCCAGTATGTGAAAGCAGCCAAAGAAAAACAAAAGTAGAGAACGAGACTTGGGAATAACAAAAAAACACAAAGAAGCAAAAAAGAAATGAATAAGTAAATGAGAGGTACATTGTTATTATGCATTTGGAGAACAAAACAAGCATGATAATTACAAACTGAATGGCTGCTTATGGGGAAACCCACTATGGAGAAAGATATAGGAGTACTTGTTTATATTAGACTTTCCAGCTGTCTCAGGCAGTTGCCAAAAAAAGTTATCCTGTATTAAAAAGCAAATGGGGGGGCGAAGCATAATATCAACTCTTCTAAGGTCACAACAGCTTAGGTAACTTTACATCTTTATCTATGCTGACCCAATAAATGGCATAAACTTTAACTAGACTATATTGTGGTCATATAAGATCCATTTTTTCACTAAGGCCAGAGAAAAGGACATTTCTTGCCCTTTAGTGGGGAGCCCCACTAAAGAAAATGGATCTTAATCTGTTTTTTACCATATAGGCATACTGGTACAACCATTGAAGGTGAGGCAAAATTACCATTAACACATACCAGTGCATCCAGCCTTTTTTCGTGCAGGAGATCAGGGTGTCTGAAAAGATAAACATTTTGAAAAGTGCCCTGAAATGTCATTGCTCTAGTACTACAAGTAAAACCTTATATAAAAGTATTTATAAAAGTATTCTCTACCCCCAATCCCCTTATGCCGGTGGTATTAAAAATAGTACGCTATAGGGTAATATGTAAGGATGGATGTGACCCCTAGAACATAAAAAATGAATTGTGTTATAGTTAGTGTCACCTACTGTGTAGAAGAAATCCAAAGCAAAACAAAACAAAAATAAATACCGGTAATAGGTTCTTTTTTTAATATATGTTTTTTGCATATTAGCACTGATAATTATTATGTTTTCTGTGTTTCTATGGATTTAAAAATAGGATGTGTAATTTGTGTGGCTACATCAGACACAGAAAAGGTGACTCTTGATTCAACCAACACATGGTAGAAATGGCAAAAAAGTCTGGTAATTAGGCAACTAAAAACCCTTGGTAATGAAGGGATACTATGTGAGTACTTTAACTCTTCCAGGACCAGAGCAATTTTTGTGTATTTGCTTCAATAGTAATAATTTCCCTCTTTCCTAATAAAAAAAAACCACACACATATATTGGGGTTTTTTTTTCGGAACAGGTCTTTCTTATGAAACCATATTGATATATTTAGTATATTATTTGTTGTGACAGTTCCCCACTTTACACTTGTTCACTGTCAGTATTCTCCTCACATGCGATCTCTACTCAGTGTCAGTATTCACCTCAAACTCGCTCTGCACTCATTGTCAGTATTCCTCTCACACTCACTCAGTACTCCGTATGACTATTCCCCTCACATTCACTCTGCACTTTGTCAGTATTCATCACTCTCACTCAATACTCAGTTCTTGTTATCAGACTTTCCCTCATACTCAGTACTCACTGTCAGCATTTCCCTCACACTCACGCTGTACTTATTCTTAGTATTTTCTCTCACATTCACTCAGCACTGTGTCAGTATTCCCCTCACACTCTACACTCACTGTCAGTATTCCTCTCACACTCTACACTCACTGTCAGTATTCCCCTCACACTCTGCACTCAGTATCCCATTCAAACTGACTCTGTACTCATTGTCTTTTCCTCACGCTCACTCAGTCCGCATGGATCACTATTCAGACTCACTCAGTGCTCAGTGTTCAGATTTCCCTCCCACTCACTCTGTATTAGATGCCAGTATCACCATTAGACTCATTGTCAGTCTTTCTCGTACACTCATTCAGTACTCAGTGCTCAATATTCCCCTCACACTCACTCTGCACTCACTGTCAGTATCCCCCTCACACTCACTCCGTGCTCTGTGTTAATATTCTATGATCACACTAGAACGCCACTGTCACCTCATTAACTGTCACCTCATTCACTGTCAATCATTTTGATCAAACTTTATTGACAAGCACACAGTGCCATCAAATGTTCATTATTATACTGTATGGCTAGGTGACTTTTCTGCCCACTTTCCTTGTGACATATATTTTAAATTGTGTCTCGTTTAGGTAAATGGCTGTCCTCACATGTTTTACTTCATCTTTGTTCTGCCTCTAAAAGATATATATGCAGAGCATAATGGGAATTGTAGTTCACAAAACTTGTCAGATATATAAAAATGTGCCTAAAAACTAAAATAGCTACCAGCAAATATTAATAATAATCAATGATTTTTACAGATTTACTAAGAGGCTTGGTGACAACATGCTATGTGTCTCTCATCTTATCCTATAACAGTAGGCGAGCAATTATTTTCATCAAAGTATACTTTTTTTTAAAAGAAAGTTTTTCAAAAATCACTTTGCATAAAGGACAGGCAGAAGAAATCCCTAGCAGTAACTGAGAAATATCTTTGGCTTCTTTCAAAGAACGCAAGTCATTTAAAAACTTTAATTACCGTCGTGAGAAAGTTTCTAAAGCAGGTAAAGATCTTTTAATGAGTGGTTAGTAGATACATTTCCTCAACCTATCTACACGTTCGTGGAATGAAATAACTGAAGCTATTTGTAAAAAAAAAAAAAAGATTGTAAAAGGAAAATTGGACCAATTATGGTGAAAAACATAGAAACATAGAATTTGATGGCAGATAAGAACCATTAGGCCCATCTAGGCTAGCATTTCTCCTGATGTAAAGACTTTAGTCTCATCTTAGAGGGGATGTTTAAATACCCTCACTGTATTAGCCTCTGATGGGTTTAATGGATCTACGACCCTCTAAGTAAAGGAAATCTTCCTTACATTACATCTAAACCTCTGATCATGATCTTATCTTATAACATTCCTCCTTTGTAATAAACGTCCCACATGTTAAATCCTGTTAAGAGTTACTTCAAATGGTTAAACCCATAATGGTATATTAGCGCATTTCTAGAACTGGGTTAAAAGGATATTTATTTCTGCATTAAAGAATCTGTTCTTTCAAGGTCATTTGGGGAACGGTGAAATACTGCATTTTTATGTGTTTTCCAATCTCACTCCTATGGCTGCAAATCATTTTGGTTAATTGCAATAATAATTTATTGTGAAGGTCACGTTACATATTCATTAAGATTTGGGGTGACCTGGTTGATGTTCTCATTTCAGAATTCGGTCCAATTATTTAGGTCTCTGGTTCCTGTATGCCTCTGGAAATGACCTGTAAAGGTAAAGTAATTTGAGCTTAAATGCCATATATTTTCATGTTTAATGTCATCATAAATGTATTTATTGCTTACCATAAGGGTTGATGGTGGATTTGAAAAATTACACTCTCCATCATCTTCCCTTGCGACCTGGAACACTTCTGTACCCCAGGATACTGTCGAAATTATGTATAGAGGCTGCAAATGGCTTCCAAGGTCCCATACAAAAGCCAAATGTTGCACAAACTGCAACAAATTTCAATACATAGCTTCACACATTGGACATCTGACATCATGAGAAGATCTGACCACCCCCGTTTGGTCAGTGGTCTGGCTGGGAGAACTGGCGCTGGAGCACTGGGAGGCTTGAAGGAATGGAAGCAAGAACCAAGAAGCAAAGGCTTCCTTGGAAAACTTCAAGTTTTTCAACCCATTGCTTCACCCAACATCTACCTGCTTAGCACACAACACTGAATAACTACTGATGACACAACTCTACCACCAAAAAAAACTCATGGGAGTGGACCCATAAACATTCTGTGCGCCAACTGTGTCCTGATAGCTGGTACCCATGGCCAGTGTCCAGCTCAGGCCAAACTTTCATTGAGAGTGACGTGAGATCACAACGTAATTGCATAAGCAGGGAATAACATGATGTCCCAATGAACCAGAACACTACACATCATTCAACTATCTTAATGTATATGTCTACATAAAGGATGTTCCATGATTTATTTTAAAAAAATGCTCATCAAAAGTGCTACCTTTCTCAAGCATAGATTCATAAATTAATTTAAATAAATGACTTTAGACAAACACAATGCTATGAACTAGCTCGAGTTATGAGAAACCCATGCCTGGTAAAGTTGAGGTATCGGGCTATGGTTCATTTGTAAGAAGGCTTAAACAGTGGGTTACACAAACACAGGATCAAAGACTAAGTACGTATTGATTGCTACCATGTCTGTCCAACTGATGACCTACATAACGTCTGCTGGAAAAAACTCACATGTTTAGGTGAACAAATGAAGACTTTAAGAGACAATGACAATGCTTACCACAGGCCAGCATAAACATCTATGGGAATCTAATTCTAACTTCCTACTCTTGTGACTGACATAATTATTTCTCCCCAAAAAAGTCTTTGCATTATGGTTAAAGGTGTTGGTTGTTGTTCATGTGTTTGGACGCCCTCTCTAAAGATTAGTGAAAAGAAGATGAAGTAGCTTCAGAACAGGCTATATTTCAGATAATGCTGGCTTTTGCCTCCAATCTCAATGAGGTGGACAATTTCAATAAAGTTTGTAAAAGTATTTAAACTTAAAGTTCAGTTCAGAGAAAGCTCAAAAAAGGGCATTTAAAATGTGGGGGTTACGTTCACCAGTGTGAATAAATGAGGTCACAGAAATTATGTTAGTGCCTCATAAATAAGTCAATTTCTTTAATAATATACCCAACTCTTCGTTCGGCAGTAAAATATACTTTGTAACAAACACCAAAACGTAATTACATACTATACAATAACAAACTATAAATGCAGACTCCCTGGTGCATTACAAAGCACAGAGATGTTTGCCAATCTGCCTGCTGCTGCCCAGTAAACCCATACCAGCCCAGTGGAGTGTAATTAATTCTAACATTGTACCTGAAATTTCGCACGTAGAGAACGTGAAATACAATTCTTGGTTCACATGTCCTCGTCCACAATACATCAATTAGCCTGGAATTAATGACAAGGGTGTAAACCTTCCCCAATGCCTTTATAAAGGAAAGATTAAAATATATTTTTTATTCAGTAAAGCTTAAGGGCAGGTGGGGCCAGACTCCTTTCAGGTGCTTTGGGTACCTTGGCATGCCCCCCTGGCTGTGTTTACATACCACCATCATGGAACTGCCTCGAAAATGGGCTGCACGAATCACGAGAGTCTGGGATGCAGCCTAGCTTGGCCTAGCGCAACCGAGGGTAAACATCTTTGTTCTTGGGGATAACCACATGTGCATAGTAAACATGTTCCAAAGAGTGGATTTTCTACCTGTTCAGTCATTCTTCCATTGAATCTTAAGTCCAAATGTTCAATCACTCAGCCATCCTGGCCAGAAGAAGACCTAGAATTATGCCCACCAGTTCACGATTAGGGCTCAGGTTCATATAGTCATGGTTCAATGTCACATTTAAGCCAAAAAGCCTCATTAAGAGGCATAATGTGAATTACATTCTCATTATCAGTGAATTTCCACAGATGTAGAAGGTCATGTCTGATTAAATTAAGTGTGCACTAGAATGATGAAAGTATCACAGCGATGAGTTAACATGTTATGGAAAGCTGAGTTACAGGAGTCCTTATATTAGAGGGTAGAGGACTGATTTATTGTTCACCTTGCACAAAAACATAAAGTCACTTTCGGTGAGATAGCTCAGTAAATGCGCTGACTGCGGAGCTTGTTCAAAACCTCAGGGGTGCAGGTTCACATCCCGGCAGGGTCAACTCAGTCCTTCATCCTTCCAAGGTTGACAAATGAGTACTTTCTGTTTGTGTAATAATAACATCTATTATTCAGCTGCCGCTTTGGCTAGTTCTAGGAGCGTGTGTGCTAAGGGGATACATAAATACCAGTTGTTGTGTTATTTCTGTCATCTTAGGCATGAACACCAAGATATACGGAGGTGGAAATTAATATTCTAGACGTTTATAGTGGCTTCATTTGCTTTCCTAATTCGAGACCAAAATATCTCAATGTCAGACTCTGGCATCTGTAGCTTTTAGCAACTAAATTCACTTATTTATTCTACCAATAGTTAATGCATTTGGGTTTACATTAGGGAAACTGTGATTTATGGCAAACTGTGGCATGCCTAATAATTTTCCTTCACATTATCTTTGCATATCCATTAATCCACCCATATATTCAGCATTTATATATATGTACCAATCTGCCAAGCAAATCTGCTTCGGAGGGTACGGCCCCAGTAGATCCTTAAAAGTACCTTTTGATTATATTTAACACCCCATAAACGGCTGTAGATTCTTCAAAGTGTTTTACTACATTCCAAAGCTTTGTTCAGTTCTTACTTTTTTAATATAAGGTTTGAAGCCGAGACCTCTGCAAGGTAGTTCATCATCTCTGGCAGGAAACGCACATTTTTGTGTCTGTGCAGCAGTTTTGACTAAATTCAGCCCCACTTCATAAATCTGTCATAAATCAATACCTACACGTACAGTATATCGTCACAGCTTGCTTCTAGTAATAATGAAAGCCAATGATTTATGATTAGGACCTTTACTAGGTGTAATACTATAGAAAATTTGGTAGACAAGTGCATTTATGCATTGTCTGGGTTTGTAACCTATAAAGTGTGCATATAAATTAGAGATATATATATATATATATATATATATATATATATTATATATACTATATGTGCTAAGTACATAATCTGCTGATAGATATATATTATTTATTCTTACGGACCAAGTCCTTCAGATGAAGATGAAATTCAGAGGACATGCACCTTGGGTTCAAGATGATCCACTGTATTTCTGAAAAGATACATAACAAGATTGGGCACAGGAAATAACACAATTAATGAAATGTAATCACACTCCTAGTCCAACAAAGTCTAATTAAAGTCAACATAGAATTAATTCCCCTTGAGAAAAAACGGTTCACATGGAATTTTCAGCTACTGTAATAATCTTCTCATTTTCCTAATCTGCCCAGAAATATATGTTAATAATGCAATGAAGATGAACAAGGCAACTTTATGATATAGGAATAGAAAAACTCATATTTTCATAGCCCAAGAGAAGTTCTTTAGTTTAAATGTTTACCTTTTATTGGGCTAATATAGAAAAACACGCAAAGCTGGATAAGCCTTCGGGATCTTAGATCTCTTCTTCAGATGGAATCAATATAAAGTTAAGTAACCACTGGGACCACAAAGCTTATATAACTACATATTTTCCGATCTTGGCCCAATAAAAAGTATCTAAACTTCATAAAGGCTTCATAATAGAACAGAAAAATTGATTGTCAGAATGTGTCACATTCTACAATAAGAACATTTCCATGCCACTTAACGTCTTTTTCCATATCATGTCTTCCAGGTGAGAGACCAATCGCGGTTGCATATAAAATGTGACTACTTGATGACCATTACAATCAACGAAATGTTATTGCTGATTGGGCCATGCTTTTGCTTTCTTTTGTATTGAAATATATTTCTATAATTATTCTACAAAGTGTCAAAAATCAAACCTGGAGTGGGGCAGCAGACCATCTCCCTACCTTTAACTCCTCCAGAAGCTCTTGGGCTCACTTATTTTTCAGGGGCAGGGAAAAAAACTTGTGGTTCTCTACAGAGCACTTTGTGCAGACGACAAAATTAAACTAAGCATCATTAAGCACTGCTTTTTGTCTGTATGTTGGCTTAGCCAGGACAACAATTATATCACAAAACAATTGGATACAAAGAATTCAATTGCATAATATTACATTTTATTCATAGAGCCACAGCAGACCACATAGCGCTTTTACAACCGCAGTGAAATTAAATTAAAATTAATAATAACATTGAATATTAATTTATACAAAATTGGCAATAATATCAAATACAGTATGTTAAGACTTAATAGTAGGAGAAGAGCATCCCTTGTCTCTTGGGACTTTACACCTCTGATGTCTTCCCTGTTCTTCACCTGTGTAGTGCCTCATTGATGCTTAATCATTAAATACTATTTTAAATGCTCCTGTCTTGTTTGTACCCACCAGTTTTTTGAAAATTTGTAACTATTGCATTTCATTTCACTTTTAACACAATGATTAAGCAAACCTTAGTTATGTGAAAAGAAAGGCTTGCAAAATTGTTAAAACCACCTTCACTTCATTATCTGCAGCCTCTCGTGGACAGTACAGGCGCCAGTAGTGTCCATAATGGACTGCTCAACCTTTGTTAGTAAGGAATTAACTGTGCGTTTAGACACGGTTCCTATACTGTAGGAAGTATACAGTAGGAAGTAATCTACGGTGCCGTTGAAGAAGACTTTGGACATAGGGGATATGTTCCAAATACAGTACTTGAAGTCGAAGGACAAATCCTTTACATTATGGGCTTTTTGAACTGGTCTGGTCTCCCCTATGATAGCCCTGAGCTGTCAAACTGAATGTGACAGCGATCTAACTGAGCGCAGGTACATTCAACTGGAAGTTAAGTGCCTGAGCAGAAGTTCGGGCATTCCACGCCGTAACATTATCGTTGACATCACCAGGGAATCCCCTTCATGTGGTAAGGACTCACGGGTTCTGTAGATGCCTTGATCCAATCTACTGCCACAATATCTCCCTGCCTGATCATGCAATTAACTACTTTTTAGGACAAAAGTTGGTTATTTGAACACTGCTAAATATTTGTTTTTTTTCATTTTTCTACAGTCACTTATTTAAAAATAAAAAATAAAAATACATGTCATTGTATGTGGGGAAAAAATCACATACTTATGGAAGAGATTTGCAATGAAATCGCTGCCTAAAAAGTGTCAAAATGATGGTCAAGAAATACCCTGGGTCGACATCTTCTCAGTAGCATATCATTTTATGGAATGGTTTTGAGACCTATAACCCCTGAAGTAAAAGTCCCACCGTGCTAAATTTGAAAAAAAAAATGGCTGTACAGTGTATACAAAAACAAAAAAACTTTCTGCGCTTCTCACCCTAATAAAGTTGGCAACAAATAAATAAAATGTATATAAATTAGAGGTCTTGGTTATATGAATTGGCCAAATCATAATTAAGTTCCCCCGCCACGTCAAGGTTTACATGCACCTACCCCAACAAATTAATAAGGTTTTGGTAGCCGTATAAACTGCTTTGTGTGCCCACTATGTAGGAGTCTAGAGTAGGTTCTCACCCTACTGACAGTGTGCCTTGACGTGGCGGGTGAGCTTGATATATTTATGATGGCTTTAAAAGAAAGCCCTGCTTATGCTGAAAAAACAATATATCATTTGTGTAGGTACATTAATGAAGGAAATTACTGTTTGACGGAGACAGAGTGTCATGTAGGGTAAAAAATCCCTTCTCCTTAAGGGGTAAAAATATATGGGGGAGGTTGTAGCTATGATATAAACTTCCTTAAATATTTAAAAATAAAATGCGGTATTAACAACTGATGTAACAATTTGTGTTTCAGCTTGTAAAGAATCTCCTCTGATATTAACAGATTGTCCCTTGACTCCCTAACCAGATAATGTAATATTAATTCCATTGATGTTACCGTGATTTCCTTGGTTATTCATTAAAGGATGGATTATTTGATCTTTAACAGATAATCCAAGGAGCCTAATGAACCATTCGAAAATCCCTTAATATAATGGGAGAGGTAATGCTCAACTGAATAAGCTTGAAATATGTTCTACCCAGGATACAAATGTTCTCGAAAGAATGTTTACACTGTAATCAAATTATTGCACCTAGAAACCAAAGTATCTCTTACACTAGAGATCTCCTGAACGTCTTGTCTATATACTGAAATGTTTAAATGTTCATTAAGTAATAGAATTGTTACTTTTTGATCAAGAAGTAAAATATACATATATATATATATTCAATATATATATTAATATATATATATATACAATATATGAATAATATATATATATATATATATATATATATGGAACTATTACTTTAAAATTAGTGAATTTAAACATGCAAACATTAAACATGCAAATACAAAGGCAAGGGTCAAATAAGATTTGAGGTTGTATCCTGAAAATCTCAAATCTGGAAACAAATTAACCCTCAAATCAAACCAGAGGAATTTGAACCAATGATGTAAAACCATAAAAAGTTAAAAACATTTCAGGAAAATGTAAATATTTTTTTAAAACACTTTTAAATACAAAAAGCTGCCGCCAGAGCGCACTTTTCTGCCAAATTAAATAAATAAATAAATAAGATTTTGTATTTGAAATGTTATCTTTATTGAACATTCATTTCAATTTGAAATTTAAGTGTTCACGAGGCCCTACTGGTTCTTATCTGAGTCAAAATCTATGCTTCTAGGCTTCTGTCATTTTAGAGATATTAAGATTAGAGTTAGGGGCCTCCTTAATAAAATAAAGTTATGTGGTAGCTGGTGGCAAAAACCTTCATAAGAAATGAATTTCCTAGCCCTGAATACGTCACCGTTTGTCTTTAGCACAGTTGTCTGCTGCTACTTCCATTGATATAAGTGGGATCTCAGAAGTGCTACTGAGTATGTGCAGGAAGTGTACTTAAGTATGCTTCCTGCTTACACTTCCTGGTTCCTTGGATCATTGTGCAGTAAATTGCAGTAGAATCCATGCAAAATACACACCAGTATGCAATGAAAGTTTTCAAAACACATCTGTTAGGGACTGGACTGCTCCTTCAAGTATTAAAAAAGGCAAAATATTAGACTTGAGAAGCTAATGGTTCTCTGTTTCTTGGCTGTTGTGTCAGCTAATTATGTTTAAAAAAAAAAAAAATATATATATATATATATATAAAGTGCAGTAAGATGATGTCTCATTTCTCTTTGTAGCTCTGTAGTCCACCATGGGAAATCTAAAATATTGTACAGCCTGCTCTCATCAAGGTTGACTCGTACAATAAGAGGTAAAAGACCTGATATGTTTACTGTATTTAAATGTAGGAATTCATTTTCTGAACAAAGAACAAGGTTTTAATTAAACGCTTCATAATTAGAGTGAAGTAGCTATTTGGATACAAAACTAACAGGTGACAGAAATTAAGGATAAAGAATGTTTCCCATTGATTTCACACAAATCAAAACAAGGTACTGAGAACAAAATATCCGTTTATTGCAATGTGCTATCTCCGATCAGTGCCAATAAACTAAGTTACTCGGGAGAAATGATAAATCTAGGTTCTAAGATTACAGTTAGTTTCCGTCTGTGGATTTGTTTCTGTCGGTCATAACCTATATATTATATATTGCACAATGGAAACTGTTTGCGAGCTATAAATGCATAATAATAATACTGTTATTTGTAGGCTTGCCATTATATTACAGTCATAATTGTTTGGGTAATGATATCTCTTCCAATTTCATTTAGCTTATTATGTGCCAAATATCTTTCAGGCATAACTAAATAAATTCAATCCGTCTGACTTTGGATATTTTTTAGCATAGTATTGATTTTGACTTAAGAAAGGCAGGTTGACCCTCTGGGTGAGTCCTTTCAAGATTTATTACAGTAAAGTTACAGAGTTGTTTAACTGTCTCGACTTTAAACCAGTTGACAGCTTCATTCGCAAATAAACTCTGTTGCGATTAGAAACATAGAATGTGAACTTAGATAAGTTCCCTTCAGGCCCATCTAGTCTGGCTATTTTTCAAGATGTAAAGGCTCAGACCATAACCAGTCCTTGGTCTTAGATCCAGGAGTCATATGTCTATCCCCTGCATGCTTGCTTTCCTTCACTGTAATAATCTCTACTATTTCTGCTGGGGGGCTGAGACACTGAGTGTCTCCCATTTACTTGAGTGAACTAATTGTCACCTACAGTTTCTGTCAAGTTGGTTGTTGAGTCCAGTAGAGTTACTCTTTTAAATCTTGCTAATAGAGCCAACTGTCTAGTAACTTATTGGGTTGTAAATTTAGTTGATCATCTAGTTCACTTGTCAATGCTCGACCTGACTGTCAAATTGAAGCAATTCACACATAGTGACTAGTTCCTTGTCTGCAGTGGGTCAGTACCTATCAAAAGTGGTCCAAAGAAGGAAAAGCGGTCAACTGGCTACAGCGTTATGAGCGGCCAAGGCTCATTGATACACGTGGGAGGCAAAGGCTGGCCCGTGTGGTCAAATCCAACAGACAAGTTACTGTAGCTCAAATTGCTGAAAAAGTTAATGAAGGTTCTGATAGAAAGGTGTCAGAACATACAATGCCTGGTCTGATGAAAAGAAGCCTGGTCTGATGAATCACATTTTCTTTTACATCACATGGATGGCCAGGTGCGAGTGCATCGCTTAACTGGAGAACACATGGCACTAAGGGAAGAAGTCAAGCAGGTGGAAGTAGTGAGATGCTTTGGCCAATGTTCTGATGGGAAACCTTGGGTCCTGCCATCCATGTGGATGTTACTTTGATACGTACACAGGATAATGTTCCCTTCCTCAAAGCAAAAATGGTTGAGAAATGGTTTGAGGAACACAACAATGAGTTCAAGGTGTTGACTTGGTCTCCAAATTCCCCAGATCTCAATCCAATTGAGTATCTGTGGGATGTGCTGGACAAACAAGTCCGATCCATAGAGGCCCCACCTCGCAACTTACAGGACTTACACAATATATGGCAATTTACAGTATACATGATACTACAGCTATCTTTGAATAGACTACTTTTACTTCAGTTATTCCATAAAATCATAAAAATGAACTAAAAATCATGCACAATCATTAATGTATATGCAATATAGGGGCAGTGTTTAGTGACATGTGGCATCTCCTACGCTTAATGCAATGTGTCATATGACAATACTTCTCACACTGTGTCATTTAAGCTACTTATCAGGCATAGTGCTTTGTATCTTTACATCAGATTGTTATAATTACCGTATCTTCCATTTATGTTTTACAACCCTCAGAGTCCTTTGAATATCTTTAATTGCAGCCAGATGTTATGCACTTAATCGGTTCATTTACATTGTCATTTGCATGAGTGCGTATTTAACCTTTCTAGTGCCAATTCTAATTTAACACATTCCTTGGGTTGAATTGGAGCATGTATTATACTGGTGCTCTCAACATTTATCTTCTTTCATTTTGATCATAGTAATAGGTTTAGAATTAAAATCTTACCTGCCTGAAGGGTACTTCTTCACACAAGTAACCAAATGTAATGGTGCACTGAACTCCTTTTACCTGTGCCCCTATATAGTTCCCTAGGCTGTGGCCACATAAGGCAACTTTGACTACTGCCAATGGTTCTTGGCCAAGCAGGACCCTGCCAGAGAACACAGCTGGCATTATAAGGATCAGCATGCAGACTCTGGACCGAGTTCAATTTGACGGTGCCTTACCTCGCAACATTTTAAGTAGACAAACTGACTTTTTTTGTAGTTTGTTTGGAATGGTTGCCAGGAAAAAGCATCTTCTCTCTAGAAAGAACATGGCAGCTCGGCAAAGTTGCATCTGAAGAAACCACAAGACTTCTGGAACAAGGTCCTTTGTAGGACAGATGTTTGGCCATAACGCACAGAGGCACACAGAATATCAACACAAACACCTTATACCAACTGTCAAGCACAGTGGTGGAGGGGTGATGATTTGGGCTTCTTTTGCAGCCACGGGACCTGGAAACCTTGCAATCAACCATGAACTCCTCTGCATACCAAAGTATTCTAGAGTCAAATATGAGGCCATCTGTCTGACAGCTAAAGCACGCCAGCAAATCTACAACAGAATGGATGAAAAAGAAAATAATCAAAGTGTTGCAATGGCTCAGTCAAAGTCCATGCCTTAACCGGATGGAAATTCTGTGGTGGAACCTTAAGAGAGCTGTGCATAAACAAATGCCCGCAAACCTCAATTATGTTGTAATGAATTCCTCCACAAAAATGTGAGAGACTGATAAAGTCATACAGAAAACAATTACTTCAAGTTTTTGCTCCTAAAGGTGGTTCTGCAAGCTACTGAATCATAAGGTGTACATAGTTTTTCACACATGGCTTCTGCATTTTGACTCTATTTTTGTTGAATAAATGAAGACATGGTGTAATATGTCATGTGATGTTCACCTTAATTTTTAGACCTGCTAAAAAACAGATGTTTAATATGTCCTTATATATGTAATATATGTAAAACTATACAATTCAAAGAGGGTGTGTTTTCCAGCATAAGAGTTTAGCTAGAACAGGGAAAGTCAAAAGGTTGCCCAACAACTTGTTGGACTGCAATATTTATGACTCTTAAATGGACAGCAAATATGATGTGGGTGATGGGAGTTGCAAAAAGACCATGAAAACCAGTCGTCTAATCCTACGTCATTGTGGAACATAAACAACTTTACAAATGAAAGCTAAAGTATGTTTAACAAGACCCACAAATTATCTTTCAATTTTAGAATGGATTTTGTGACAGTTTTTCCACTTCTACTTCCCATTTCAGCAGTATTGCTCGGTAAAACGATTTAGCAATACCATGGATAATGCAGTATGTGATTGTTAATGTGGAGAATAAATTACACATAATGAACCACTTCAGTGCGTTCCACAGTCTCTATTATGTGTCGATCAGGTTTCATTAAGAGACAAATTCTTGCAAAGTTACAGAACAAGGGCAATGTTAATTGCTTTTGATGTGTGACTCTCTTTAATTGTAGGTTATTGGAGAGCAAAACTATTGGGTTCAGGATGGAAATTGGCGCAAAGGGTGAAAACATAAAAATTTAAGAAGGCAAATTATTCTACAAACTTTAAAATGAAAAAGATCACAGGTAGATTAACATTACATTTCCTCCTAGTGCTCATGGCAAAGCAACATAAATATAGGGTTATGCACACTCACTGGGGCCATGTCTGGGACTCATGTCAATATGGTAATCACCAAAACGTCATCCATGTTGGAAAAAGTAGTGATTCCCCAGGGCCCCATAGGTTACAGAAGTACAGCTCTCCCAGGGATCAGATATAAAAGTATAGATTTGGGGGAGATACACCAATGTGGCATGGTGGGGCCCCAGGACTCTACAAAAAACTGGGCATACACGGCTGTGCTGGCTGTATCTCCCTGGGCATTCCTGGCTCTACCGTTTGTCACATCTAATCCGTCAATTTTTCCTGCTGTAAAGACTCAGACTTTAGTGTCACTTCAACAATTATTTATTTAAATCATTAACATTTGGAGTTTTTTGGATATTTTGGATTGGCAAATAACCTGCTCATAATTCTTAAGCAACCGTCAATAAATGTGTGCCCTGCAAATCCCCCTTTCCCCAAAAAACCCTTTGTATGTAGGGTATTTCCATAATCTGGAGATGCAGCTGATGAAGTTTGGGTGGACGTCCCTGCCATAACACATATCTGTGCATAACCTAACCAACACAGAAGTGCAGGAAATTATTTTTACAGCTAACTCTGGCAGTTTGGTTTTCTTAAAATTAAAAACTTAGTAAAAAAAATGCAATTATTATATTATTATTGGGTGTATTTTTTTGTTTTAAATAAATTACTCATGCTAAACTTTCAACTGAACTTGTAGATATAGAATCCAATGAAAGCCTAGTTCCTTAGTTCTACTAAAGGGCTTCCAGCATTAGGGAACCAATTTGGAGAAGGCCCTTCTCTCTTCCGACATGACTGTGCCCCAGCGCACAAAGCAAGGTCCATAAAGACATGGTTGGATGAATTTGGTGTGGAGAAACTCAAGTGGCTGTACAAAGCCCTGACTGCAACCCCACTGAAGAAATTTGGGATGAACTGGAATTCCGATTCACACAGAAACCCTCCAAAATCTTGCGTTAAGCCTTCCCAGAAGAGTGGAAGCTGTTATAGTGTGTAGTGGGGGGTAACTCCATATTAATGCCCATCATTTTGGAATGAGATGTCCAACAAGCTTATATGGGTTTGATGGAGAAGTGTGTCCTACAGTAAATGCACTTGCAGTGTTGTAGGATGTGCTGGGTACTCGCATATGGACATCTCCACATATACATTGTGATGTTTAAACCACGTAAGCTGATTAGCATTGCAGATACATGGGTAAAAATATCCCAATGCACTTACATTATAATGTCATGGAAACTGTTGCAGATCTGATAACGTACACATTTAATTTAGTCCACACTTCATTATGCCAATTACAAGAATAAAAATAAGGGAAATAAAGTAAAGAATATTAATTCTTTTTATTCATTTTATTATCTTTTGTTGATATACTGCCAACAATTTATGCAGCGCTTCTTATTATATACTGTAGATAAGGATTCTGTATAAGGAAAACGGATTGCAGTTGTTTGTCGTACACCTCCCACATCACACATACTGGGAATACTGCTACCCAAAAACTAAAAAAGAGTAGATTCACACATTATGATCTATTATTAATCACAGGTACTGTAACACAGCCGCTAAACTGGCAAATTAAACACCCTTAAATGGAGTCTCATGGAGAAAAATATTTTACTCCTTGACCAAAAAACCCAGTGCCGTATGCAGTAATGTAGGTCGGCATTGAGAAAAAACCTGGTTTTATCTCATTTTTTTCATATTATGGCAGACCTGGAAGCTGCCATTGTGGTCAGTCATGTGATATGTTGGCTGACCTTCCCTGCTCAAACACCACACTAAGCTGATTCTTTATGGCAATGCTAATTAAGTTGGTTACTACACAGACTTTCATTAGTCAGAGTGTCCGGCTGGGTGATTAAGACCGATCTATTCTATTGTTTTCCACAGGCGATATGATAAGGAGCCAGGCTGTCAGTCTAGTAGATTGGGCTAAAATAACTGAGCTTGTGAACTCATATGAATTGCTAAGATTGACACCTTCATCATGGTCACAGAATTCAAAACCACTCCAAAAAAAAAATATATTTTTTTAAAATTTAATAACCCAATGTATTTACCATTTAGTGGTATTTTGTTTACTATGGACAGTAATCCCCTACATGCAAAACGGGAACATGCAGATTTGACTTTGTTTTCCAAAATGACTTTACTGCGTCCATGTCTTAACTTAAATCCAAAAAACGATATGTTTTTGAAATTTAGACAAAACAGCATATATGGTTCGGATTATATTGGTATCTTTCATGTAGCTCTTCCTACAGCAATATTTCCTTATGTTGCTTAAACAAAAACTTAATTCACTTTGCATGAGTATGGAAAGAAAAAATCTCAATTTGCCTTCAGCAACATGTTCTGAACAGGTCTGGGCCATCTGGCACAATCGCCAACGAGCCCCACGTTCAACCGATCTGCTGCTTCAGTGTGCGGCCCCCGGCATTGAGCCTGAAAATATAGCATGCAGCTGTGCGTATTCATCCGCCATATATTGTACTGATTTATGTGATGCCCCAACCACCCTGTTGTGCGCTTATAACCCTCAGCCACCCCCTTGTTGTATTATTTAATTGTTGCCCCAAGACAGCCCCCCTTTGAATATGGGTCCCTTTCCATCTATCACCCTAAGTAATTTTTTTAAATACTTACTTTTTTGTTTGCTTCCTTCCCCTGCAGAATTCTCTCCTCCGACACACTCTTCCCCCCGTCACAAGGAACTCTTCTGTGTCAAGAGGCTCACTAAGGCACTGGGGGGCATGATGCCTGCTTCCCAGCCTCTTCAAAGTCATTAAGCTGTCGGCGGAGGCGACCATACAACTGCCGCAATGGCATCTCTGTGTGCCATCCCACGGACTGGCCAACCGCACCTCGAAGTCAGATGGGCCGCACGTTGGACGCCCCTGGGCTAGAGAGACGTAGAGAAAGCTAATCAATACAATGTCAGTAAACATCGAATCTCTGGCACAAGACTGTTTCGGTCTCTGGGCAGCCATCAAGACCCATCCCCACCGTGATCAGCAGGCCTGGACTCGTCATCAGACATGCCGGGCAAATAACCGGTGGGCTGCTGAAAAGCACCCCATACTGACACTGGAGCGGCAGGTCATGTGCTCCAGTGTGCGTCCACCGGCAGGTCATGTGCCCAGCCACACACCATGGGAGCACGTATCCAGCCATCGGCAGCGCTTACGTCATCAAGCAGCAACTGGCCTTAAAGTGGCAGGGTCACCCTGTCGCCGCCTGCCTGGCCCTGGAGATCTGAAGTATATACATCACCTGGCATTAAGTTAAAGACAATTATGTTTATGTAATTATGTGTTTTAAGAATGTCAGTTCAGCAAAACCTAGATATGACCTGTGACATAATAGCTATTACAACTTACAACAAATAATGCATTACCGCCTCATTATCTAAAGAGGCAGTAATCCCATGTGTTCCCCACAGGCTCCTGCAAAGAATATTTGCTACATCAAAGCCTATTATTTAGCAGAGCTGGTGGTGTCTGAAGGTGGCTTGCTTGTTAAATTTCCTTGCAGCTGCTCCGTGTGCCTTTTTAAGTGGCGCTACTGCGCATGCGAGGATAGGCATTAGAATCGCAATTTATTATTATTATTTATTGTTTTATTTAGCGCCATCAAATTCTGTAGCGCTGTACTCTGATGCACTACTAGGGCCAGGGTTCAGTATTCAATGCTGGCTGCGTCCATCCGGCAACCCTAAGCGGCCATCAAGAAGGACCATTAGCCATCATGTACAGGCACAGACATGTAAAAAAATGGCCGAACTATTTGTTTAAACTTCTGTTGGCGACGCGAATTAACTTTGTGTCTAGAGCATGGCTGATAAAACTAAAAGCCCATCCATTCAGAGGGATGATTCTAATGGACACCCATTCATTAAATATTAACAAATGCATCGTCCGTTATAACTATGATCCATGACTATTTAGGAATTCAGTTAATGGGTTGTTACTAATTTATCTTGGATCAGTTACTTTTAAGTGTCTGAGCCATAATGAAAAAGGAAACTAGATGTGTATACATAGTTATCAGCTTATGCTTAATGCTATTTAACACTTACACTGCCAGGGTCAAAGTAAGAGTTGGTCTGTCACCTTCATGTATTAAAGCTACTGGTACTTGTTTGTTTTATCACCGCGACCGCATAGGTTGCCACAGGGGTAGAGAAAATTGGGTACTGCGTGACCCCGCAGTGTTAGAGAGGCAGCGGCATGTAGCATATAATGTTAAAATGTGTGTGTATGTTAGTGTTTGGTTGTGTTAGTATTTGGTACAGCACGTGTTTGTGGATGTTAGTGTACGGTGCTAACAATAGTGTGTACCGGCATATAATGTTATAATGTGTGCCAGTGTATGGTCTTAGCATATGTGTATATATTAGGATTTGGTATCAGCATGTGTGGGTGTGTGTTAGTGTTTGGTTGTGTTAGTATTTGGTACAGCACGTGTTTGTGGATGTTAGTGTATGGTGCTAACAATAGTGTGTACCGGCATATAATGTAATAATGTGTGTCAGTGTATGGTCTTAGCATATGTGTATATATTAGGATTTGGTATCAGCATGTGTGGGTGTGTGTTAGTGTATGGTGTTAGTGTGAGTATGTGTCAGTGTATGGTGTTAAAATGTCAGGGGTGAGCCTAGTGGTGCAAAGGAGAAGATGCAGAGTGTGTTTGTGTGAGTGATGTTACAAAGGCTTCCTAAATCAACACGCAATAAAATTATGAGAGAGATAATTTAGTAGGTTAAATAATCATACACATCCGGAGCCTGCCCCCATGGAATGAGCATATAGAGGGGTTCTAATATATATCTTGCTACATAGGTTTATTAATGATGTAGTTCTATCACAAAAAGGGTTAGAGAAAGGTGACAGCTGTGTACAGATTATAGCTAGAGGCATGGCAGTTGGTATGTACTTAGTTCTTACTTAATATGTTAAATGGTGTTCAAATAAAATAACTACCGTAAAATTGCAGGTATAATACACATCTGTGTATAATTACTCCAAATATTTAGGAAAAAAATACATACATATGTATATTATGCAGCACTTATACATATACACACTTACTGTATTTGCTGGAATGTAAGTCAAGGTTTTTTTCAGGGCAAATGTTCTTATATTCGAGACCCTTTTATAATGTGACCTCAAATAGAGGTCTGAGTATAAGACTAAGATCCAGATCCCCCGCAGCGCTGCAGGGGACCTTGATCTTCATCTCTGGCAGCCGGTGAACGTCTGTCAGACAACTTCCGCTGCTACTCTGCACTTACGCTGAGGCTTCTATGACGGAGCGCCGGCGTGACGTGGCCTTCTGGGGCTCAGTCATAGAAGCCCCAGCAGAAGTGCCGGGTAGCAGCAGAGGTTGTGTACGTGCATTTTCAGATGTTCACCGCCTGCCCTCACTAGACACCAGGGAGTCTGAAGCACGGGCGACAAGTCTGGGGATGCATTGGTAAGTCTAGGGGGGGGGGCAGAGTGGCATATCAGGGGTATAAGGCATATTAGGTAGGAAGAGTGGCAAATAGGGGGGTAAAAGGCATATTAGGAGGGCAGAGTGGTATATCAGAGGGTATGATTGAACAATAGAAATATAATATAGATAATTTTGATAGATTCTTTAATTGAAGGTGATACCTTTCTTTGGGCCAATATAGAAAAAGATGTAAAGTCCCATATGCTTTTAGGACCTCAGAGGTCATTGTTTATTGTTTTCCCAATAAAAGTTATCACCTTAAAGTAAAGACACCAAATATTCAATTATCAATAGGGATGTGTCCATTTTCCTTAATTTTGATACTCATTTGTAGTTATGCTAAAAGCTTTGAAGGTGACAATTTCCCTTTAAGAAACAGTATATGTCCCAGTTGTCCTCTTTTAGAAGAAAATTTTTATATATATATATATATATATATATGACCCAAAATTCACATATAATAATAAAAAACAATAGTATATATATATATATATATATATATATATATATAGTATATATTCTTCTTTGGAGATATACAATTGTTTCCAGGAATATATGTATATACAGTATATAGAAAAAAGGGAATAGATATTCACATAGCGCAACCTCTTTATGTTGAATGTAAGTCCAGTACTAGCAGTTTATTCCCTCATACTTGAAAACTAAGCACACTGAGTGCAATTCACATGCAAATTAGAGCCTTCCAAAGCACTTATTGTAGATATCAGGTAGGACGCTCCATATAGAATATGTTAAAAGATCTTTATTAAATAAATAATGTATGGTCTGCAAGCTGACAGGAACAATGTGTGAGTCTGTCACCGGTCACTCACAAACAGGCGTTTGTATATCCCACATCCAGATCTCGCATAAGTGGAAGATTGTGTAGAGTCCTAGTATGTTGAAGTTTCGACAAATATCCAGTAGTTCCAATATTTTCTCTTTCGTTTGCCAAAAGTGGCCTTGAGGCAAACGACTACTCAAAGTTCCAGGTTAGGAGACGTCACCACTCAGCGTCGCACGTGACATTGTACTCAACCAATAGCACAACGCGTTTCACCTGTCAACGGCTTCCTTAAGGGGCATATTCGCAAGGGGTCTTCCTCCCTCTTATATACATACTGTCCAAGCCGTGAGGCCACTTAGAAGAGAAAAGCTCTTGGAGAGTACTCATGCGTGCTCCCAGCGCCTGTACATGTGCAGCCATCCAGTGCTCCTCAGAGACAAGTTGACGGCTGGCAGCGACAGAGTGAATAATAGACTTGTGCATGTGGAACAATATTGTTTCAGTCAAAATTTTCATTTACTTGTTTCTACATTTGTTTTAATTTCCTGCCCCTTTGGTTTGGACGCAATTCGAAGAGTTTCTTTATTTGGAAACAATATTATGAGCAATATTTTCAATGAGGAGGTCCCCATAACCTTCTGGACTCACACACCACAGCACCATCTTAAGGCTTAGGAAGAGATCTAGACTAGATTTGCATTGTAAATGGATAGACACATCCAGCCACATGGTGTGCGACTCAATTTCTCCAAAGATTAGACAATTCCCATGGATAGATCCTTTGGAGTAAGGAATATGGTTGAGCTGCAGCAATGGGCAGGCACTGGCAGACAGACACAGTCAGCAACATGGTATGGGACTGAATGCCTCAAAAAATTTAGATAAATTGACCCCTCAGAGTAAAGAAAAAGGTGATCCTCTTCTTCCTCACTTTCTTCTACATCAAAAATAGACTCCCTGTTGTTATCTTGACAGTGCCTGCCCATCTTTGTTCTAGTTTTATTTTGTGCTTCATCATCGAACAGTTTAAGGGCAATCTTCACCTGGAATCCCACCAAGTCACCAGCACAATCCCACCAAGGGTGATGCTTTAGTAACTAAAATTGTGCATTACTTTAGTTGGTGGGGTGGAGTACCACCACTTGGGCCAGGAACTGCTGCTGCGTGAGGCTGGTGGTTTTCTGACTCAAAGCAAGAAGGCTTCTGCCTACTCGGGTCTGGTGTACCAAGGTTTATTTGACCGCTTTGTTGGGCACGCCGACCAGGGCTGCCCACGCCACAAAAAAAGTGTAATCACTCCGTCTCACAGACATTTTCTAATCAAGATTGTAGTTGGTCAACATACCCGAGGAATAGTCCAAAACTGGCTGTTTTTGGTAGCCACAAAGAGTGGGCAATGGTGGAGCTGGCTTTGCTGAACATCTGAAGGACCACCAAAGAGTGGGCAATGGTGGAGCTGGCTTTGCTGAACATCTGAAGGACCACTTTGAGTCCACAACACTCCTATCGCCTGCCTAACTATTTTGTGCTGTAGAAAAAGTGGAGGCTTCGCTGGTAAAGTATTCTACTAAAAAAAAAAACAGGAGCAATATTTCAAGAAATGACACCCTGTATCTGCTCAGTCAGGTGTCCCGGCCTACCTGATTTTCCTGGCTGAGGGTGATTAGAATAACAGCTCATTAACAGTCATATAAAAAATATTGATTAAAGTCT
>VKOC01018833.1:0-10000 GCA_009364415.1 Spea multiplicata | reverse complement strand
GAAAATGCGACATTTAGCAGCCGTTTGGCATGCGTGACACTATAGTGAGCGGATCTCTGCTGTACCGTACCAGACTTATCTCTTAATTCAGATCTGCATTGGGAATCGTGCATTTCTGCGCGACATTTGCCCTGCGTTACAGAAAAAGCAGCGGTTCCAAAGCAAAAATACATTCCTACAAAAACACGCATTTTTCTGTCCAAAGGTTATTATTAACTTTACTAATTAATCGGTCCCAATAGTTTTAAAAGTGAATTATTGCTATATTCTATGCCAAGCTCATGCCAGTATTTCGTCTACACATTCTTCCTTATAACCATGGCCATTGTGACATAAGTGCTCTGTATAATATGTTTGGCTATTAGCCTTAAAAGATTGGGCTTGGACTAAAATTCCCATCATCCACGGGTGGCCCGACACGAATGTAAAAGAATGAAATACACGGTGACCTATTACCTGCTTAAAAGATGGCTGTTTGTTGGGGGTAAAGACTCTGGTAGTCTGTCCAGAACTACTAACTAAAAGTCAGCTTGTGCACCCTCGATAATATAATCACACATAGAGGGAGCGTCTGAGGATACTTAGGTATTGTCTGCCCTTTATATATATACCGTGTATATATATATATATATATACAGCATTTTAAAATATGGGTCATGTCTGTAAAAGAGCAGTTCTGCTGCAGTATTCTAAATGTGAGCAGTCGCCATGGAAACCAGTGAGGCGTTCCCAATGATTACTATACATTTAGCGCAGGCTCCCGGATTGTCCTTTCACAAAAATGCCTTCTCTTATTTGATTTAGCTGATTTAGCGGATGAATGATGTCTTGTAAGTTGTCACACTTTGAATGCGCCTTAATTCGTATTTTGCTAGCCGCTGATGACACAGTTTGGATCGTCGGTGGGTTTTTTAGTTATGTAACTGATCCGGGCTGCGATGTACCTTGATACAATCCTTTTGCGGGATGTGTATTCCTCATATAAAATGTGACAGTTGTGTATTGCAGGCGTAGAGGACAGAAGTGTGTAGCACTGTGTGAAAAAAGTGATTTTTTTTCATTAGATTAGTAGCACCGTTGTAATTGTTTTTTGATTTTTCATAAGAAGCCAACGTATACTGCAGTTCTAGCCGTTTGTTTCTGTAAATCCCAATTTGATGCAATGTCCCGTTTTCATAATATGACGGCGCTGTATAAATCAATAAATAATATAATATTTTTTAAAATCTTTAACACGCATGCTGATACTTTAAGCCTATCAGCCTATAACTCTGCTTAGTTCTAAGCTTGTTAACCATATAATTTTACATATTTACATAGTAATTTAATCCCTCTAGATTGTAAACTCCTGTGACCAGGGCCCTCCTCACCCGTTTTCTCTGTATGTCATCTTGTTATGTTACATACTACTTGTTATGTCCTGTTTACCCTTTGTATACCGCTGCAGAATCTGATGGCGCTATATAAAACAATAAATAATAATAATAATAATTTAGGTTGAAATAAACACATAAATTCATCAAGTTCGACAACAAGCTATAACTAATCCTCCAGCCCATATTTAAAGGCATCTATTGAATCTGATAGCACAACAGGGGTAGTGAATTCCACATCTTTAGTGTTCTTACTGTGAGGATCCCTTTTTGCTGCTTTAAGTGAGAATTCATTTCTTCAAGTGTGAATGGATGACCTCTTGCTCTTTACAGAAGTCCTCATGATCAACAGGTCACCAGAAAGCGGCTAGTATTGTCCCCGTATGTATAATGGTATCATAGCACTCCTGCGTTTAGCATTATTAAATGTATTTATTAAACCTCATCCGGTGGAGATACGCGGATCAGTCCGATCAGTCTTTAGTTCCATGACTGCTTTTTAGTTAGTTATAGGGAACTGAACTCAGAAACAAATACTTCCTGTTCAGAACTTCAGCTCCCTTCCCCTTTGAAGAATATCCGTACAGAAGAACAATGTAGCAAAATATCTGCGCCAGAGGGGAGGAGTAACGGATTGGAGAGAAAGAGTCAAAGACGCCATGTGACCAGCAGACAAGATGGCTGCTCTTCATAGCACATAAAAAACTCTTCAAAAACATATGCATTGGCTCTTTTACCTTCAAAACCCTATAACAGATGTATAAACTACACTTAAGGTTGCCTGGGTTTATAATTAGAGATAACTTCCATTTTTAAATATCAGATAGATGGAAGACTTAATCACTATATTGAACTTTTAATAAGGTTATCGTCCCTATAGTGAGCTTCTCCCACAATGTAATGGTCCATAGTTGCCGGCTTACGAAGGAAAGATTAACTTGACGCGCACTTTTCTTTTTTTAACAATACGTTGCTGAAAGTTATAGAGTCTTGGCGTTCTTTAGCGTTCACGGTTGTTCTCGGATAGCACCAAGTGTTTGGCCTCCACAAGTGTGACCTGGACCCACGAAAAACCTGTGTCCTTCCCGTCTTAAAATTCCGCCGTCCAAGGAACAACAACAATGTTTCATCACTTATTCATTTCAAGAATATCTACCGTGAACAAGATTTAACTCTTTCATACTGGTGAAGGAAGTATCAGAATGCACATGAAACAGAGATTATGAAAGTAGATAAACATTTGGCTCATCTTGTTTGTCTATTTTTTGGTCGTCTTGTCTTATTTCGAGAGTAACCTTATAACTATTGCATGCATGTTTTAATTCCTTGGCTGTGTTGACCTCTACCTCTTCTGCTTGAAGACTGTCGTATGGATCTACCATGTTGTCATTGAAGTAGCCTCAGTTAGCTGTTGGTTCCTGAAAACTGCATTGCAGCATCTGTCTGCTTACATACTAGTCATGATATTGAGTTCTTTGTGCGTCAGAGGTGACTTTCCTAGAGACAAAATGGCTTTATATGTACAAGGATTTTAAAATGAAAGCAATCTGAAATTATCTTCTGTTAGACACCCAAGATGCCAAGGTGTTAAGTCATGTTTCACCCACAGAGTGCCCTATCTCTTTTCCACGCATTCATTCGCAATGTCCTGCTTAGTAACTGTTCTAGTTACCAGACCAAAACAAGACTGGTGCCATCAATCCAGTTAAAGTATTGAGTATATATTAAACCTAGAGAGGTGTTGACCACAAGGTTCAGGAGGCGAGAGAATGTGCTTTGTAACTTTGTAGGTTATACTGTATGTTCTACATATGTAACCTGTCGTGCCATATTTCCTTCTGGCCTGATGAGGACATCTATAGGGTATTGTTATGGGGTTATGAAGTACATTCTTTATTCTTTGGTATATGGTCTACGTGACTCAGATGCTGGTTAGGACAATGTAACCCTATTAGCTTACGTGTGACTGAAGCCATTGATATACCTTTCCAATCTGTTCTAATCTATTAATTGGATCAATGTTAAGAGGACCAAGTTGTGGTCATGGTTTACATTCAATGCTGGATATACCACTGGAATAAAATGGATTAACCTTCATTTGTTAAAGTTTGTTTCCTTAGATACTCTCTGGCAACCACAGGACTAGCCCATACTGAAGAATAGAGTCTTACCTGTTTAAGCTTGTATTTAACTAACACCTGGCTTTGTGACACACCTTAGCGTTCTAAACCACATAAACCACCTCCTCTAATACGTTACATTTCAGCTATTTCAAGAGCAGACAAGACGCACACACGGAGAAACTACCTCCGTATAGCCATGTTTATTATGATTGCAGTGGATCAAACAAACCACTACATACTTACTTAACATTCATTATTACAGCACCAAGGAACACGTTTTAAATGGTTCAGAACAATAACACAGCTCATTTGTTTTGTGCCTCTAGCTCGGAGAGTGATCATTTCCAAGCATGTAAATGCCCACTTTGATTATTTTCGTGTTTGTTTATTAATTTATTTGTCTTCGCATTGTATTGGGAACGGTGATTTTTGATATTTGGACTCTTACAGAGGAATCAGAATCAAGATTTTCAATTGCCTTTGAAGTAGACATCACCTACTCGAGGCTGTGTGTCATTTTGTATGGTTGCAGATCAGAAAATATCTGCCTGTACATTATTGTTTAAAAAAAGTGACGTTTTAACCTATTTATCACAAAATGGTTTTGATGCATGTAAATTAAAGGTACGCTTCAGCCATCATATGCACTTTAATGAGTACTTTAAGATGCATTCATGATCGGTAAGGCTGTTTTTAGCAGTAATTATGCCCCTTTAATTCAGGTTGTAAAGGCATTTGTGGTAACTTTGCTGAAAACCCAACAACATAACATAATATAAATGTTACATAAAAAGCTAAGAAGCAAAATAAATTAGCCAGACACACCAGAAATGAAATGAATCACAGGCCCTCCAAGATGCAGGAATTAGAAGAACGTAAAAGGTTTTATATCCAAAACGATTGCAGGAAGAATTACGGTATCTCGTGAACAAAAACAACAAGGATACACTCACATAATAAACAAAAAAAAAATAACGTTTGACAACCCAGCAAACATATTATTATCCCTGGTTGCACAAAGCCTTATAGATTCCACCGTCAACTTCAGTTTAGTAGGACCACTGTAGGAGTGAGTTCCAGTTCCATGTTTATCTGAGCTCTGCAGATGTAACATTGAACTTGACGTAGTCTGATCTTTTAGATTCAGTTAATGCATTTATGTGTCAACCAGTGAAATTTGTTGTCACAACATCAAAATTAAAATTTAAGGACTTAGGTCTAATGTGACAGCGTCTGTAATTGCCATTGAGATGTTTCCCATTCCTACCCAAAATTACTACAAAGAATAACACTGGTAGTTATGCTGGATTTGTACAAGACAAATGGTACTAAAGTGTATATTTTTGCAGTACCTTACAAAAGGTTTCCACCTCTAGCACTGACATTGTTCAGGAGATACTCTTGGTTGTGGTTAGTCCTGTCTCTGAAAGGAATTCTGGATATTTCACACAAGAATCTCTTAAGATGGTAATAATGCCTTGGCTATGTTGAGTTCTGGCATTTGATCTAATTTCCATCATTGCAGAAAAGAAGGGTTATTTTCTGTCTTTAAATCATGTGATGCATTGCACATTAACGTAGAATAATAATAATAATATTGTAAAACAGTAATTCTAAAATTACAAAGGTAGTGCTGTGCTAGTATTTGCCTTTATAAAGTTAATTAAAATAGTCATTGTCAAGTACAGTGTTTACAAATGAAGATGATGCAACTGAAATAGCCCAAATAAATTCAGGAGCCTCTGCTGTACTCAAGAGGATATGGTCTACAGATCTCATCAATATGATCTAATAAGCTTTGTCCATTCCAATACAGTATTAGTTAATTTAGTTTTCCTAACAACGTAAGTATACATATTCCGTAGATTTCAACTTTTGGGCCTTCTTCATTGAGATGCTCGTGACCTCATGGTGTTACGTCACAGAAGTATCGGCAGACTTTTGACCGCTGGTCTCCCAGAAGTGTCTCTCTCTCCTTTGGGGCAGATCTGAGCTAGGGAGACTGGGTAATGTGCATCGGGTAGAGCTAGCCCATAATGGACATGAAAGTGGGACTGAAGTGGAACTGGGTGGAACAGTAGGGAGAGCCAAGCACCACTCATCTCAGCCAGGAGATCAATGCCTCTGCACCAAATACAGAGAGTTTTAAGGTATGGTCACAGGACAACGCATCACATAATGCTGCATCCATGCACAGCTCTACATCTCTTCCCCATTTTGTGGGTGCTATTAGGTCTTTGAGAACCCAATGACTGATCTGGTCACCCGCAACACATGTCTAGTTGTTGTCACTGTCCTGAAAAAAATTGCAGCTGTTGAGCGGCTAAATTAATCTAATTCCTTGGCCATGGTTGCCTCTTTTCATGCAAGAAGGAGTTAAGCATGGGGTCAGGTGGTGATATTGGGAAAGTGCTTCCTGACCTGCCAACTCTGCCTTGGGATTGTCTTTGATGACATACTTGATGTGAGGCAGCTACCTTGTCTGTAAATGATCTAGGCTTGGAGAACAGCAGTAAAAAAACATGTTAAGCCAGTAGTCAATGTGCAAGCATATCCAGAACTTTCATCTACAGTTCTAGCCAAGGTATGTGGACTGTAAAATGATGTCATATAGAATTAAAAGAAATTCACAGAAATCTCTCTCGACCTCTTTTATGAGGGATTGATTCAGGCAGTCAGGATAATGAGAATGGTTGGGGCAATCAACAGCCAGGACTGCTGGTACCTATGTTCTTCAAAGTATGGGAATAAGTTGAACCATGAGCAGCCACAGGGCTTTTTATCAGATATTTATGTACATCTTAACTACGAGGAGAATGTCTTTCCGGCGTAAACAAAAATGTATAAACACACTCACTATTGTTCCAACCGACTAAATCAGTACATGGACAGTAACGGTTATCAGTGATTACATGACAACAAGAAGCTAAATATTTGCAGTTGGAACTGGCTGCATGCACAAAAAGCTGGATTCTGGCTCAACAAGAAACTGGATGTGGTAAAGTTGGCTGTAATCTATGGCCACCATTAAAGCTCATTTGCAGAAGTGTACATAATCTGACCATGGAGATCATAGACAGCTAGTGTTCCTTTGGGACTTCCAAATTCTGATCCAGGAAGCCCTCCAGGGCAGCCTTAATATTGCTAGTCTTACATTGGAGCCCAAAGCAACCGCAGTCAGATGTCTACAGTTTAAAGGCCTATAGAGACCTGGCCCAGACAGGCCATTGAGCGCGCCAGGCAAAAGCCCGGAGGGCTAGTGCACACAGGTGCCTTCCACTCATTATTATCTCTACTGGGCCGGCCATCGGATCCTTTATATATATATATATATATATTAATTATATATATATAAATATATATATTGTTGTTTGTGTATTTTTCTATCGCACTGCCCCAAAACTACAAAATAAATATTTGTTTGAGAAAATGACCAGAAGGTCGCATCTTTATTAAAGAAAAATTCTGTGTGGCCATGGCTGTTGTTATAAGTGCAATTTAAAAATAATTTCTGCAGGACACTTTCTTTGTTGCTAAGCAACAAGGCCTTTGCATTCGTAACAAAAGGCTGGGGTATTTTCATGTGCTATACGCAGCTTGCTGGATGGAGAAGCCAAGATATTTTCAGCCCTTGGGAAGATTTAACCCTTTATTCGTCAGGTAGCCCCCGAGAAAAAAATATGTTTCTATCAAATTATATATATATTTATATATATAAATATTGACTGCTGGTCTTGGTCATTCTTGGATTTTTATATATGTGTATGTATTAATATGTGCAAAAGCACAAGGATAATATGTATCTATGAATTTCATGCTCTCTCACACTCGCGCACTCTCACTCTCTCATTCTCACTCTTTGAAAAAAACAAAAAAAAGCTCATCAAAAAGACCATGGGACTTGAGAGGGTGTGTCCGCCTTCTGTGGAAGTGCACCGGGAAGCCTGGTTCACCGAGAAGTGGATGAAGAAAGAAGGCACGGGGAGAAGCAGACGAAGAAAGAAGACAAAAGAACAAGAAGAATGTTCCTAAGCATGTAAATAAACATGTAAATAAAACTGCTAGTTGATGAATATACATGTGACGGGAAGCCACTGGAGATTACATTTAAGATGCCTGCCCAAAATGCACCAGAAGCTATCTATTTCAGGCTGTTTGGGAGAAATAAAAACATATAAAAGCATGACTTATTTAGCTCTAAGAAAATGTTTGGGCTGATCATGAAGGTCGTAACGGCAGGGTTAATAAGAAAGTGACCTAGGAAATTGGAAGTTTGGCAACAGAGGCTATTAAAGCAGAACAAGCGTTTGAGAATTGATGGGCAACTCAACAAACATTGGCAGAGGTTGATAAGGGAGTGACCTTTGGACACATGATCGTATTTCTGTAATTGACTAGTTCCTTCATGCGGTAAGAGAGACTGAAATGTTGGCAATTTTCCTTTCAATACCGGACATGAATTATCAAAAAATTTGTTGTTATATTTTACAGCTCATTACACTTAATAAACCCATATAAGGGCGTGGAGCAGCTTTGATGTCATCTAGTTCTAGTAGTCTTAATGACTCAGCTGAGGTCCCCCTGTCAATGTGCTGTTACACCAAACCCCTGCCTTTTACTTATGTTGGCACCATCCACTCTTCATGGGATAAGACGAAGATGGAGAGCTTTAGGCCATGGCTGTAATTAACGTCAACATACCTCTTTTCCATCCAAATAGTATTGCTTAAAAATATTATTCATAATTTTAAGCAGATGGGTTGCTGTCATCATTATAGATTAGTTGTTCAGTGTGTTCAAGCCTGAGAATGTGTAACACCATGTGCTGGTGTCATGATGTCAAATCATGATCCATCCGCATTACATGCATATAGTTATGAAGCCCTAGGAGTCCCTGTATCCTTAGTTTTTCCTGCAAGAATGGTGCCTGATTTGGGAACTGTCAGCGCTAAACTGCAGGTACTCCCAGTCAATGAAACTGGGACAGCCAGAACATAAATCCAGTTGTCTGCAAATTCAGGACAGCTGGCAGCTATCCAACCCTTATTTTCTCCTCTCGCCAATATAGGAAGATCAGTTCTTCACTCAATTTCTCTGCCACATCCATCTGTGATAGTAAAAGAGCATCTGGGGTATTTGTGGAAATGCCCTAAAAACTTGCACTCTTGGAGGGCGCATTGGAAACAGAAATCTGGAGGCCCAGACAAAAAAAATAATCCTAATTAAAATAAAATGCTTTTATTTTTTTATCCTCTGCCTTCCTGTTTATCTTAAACTGTGATTCCAAAGACCTCTCTCTGTCTTTTGTGCTATTGTAATAAAACAGAAAATTGTTTTTATAAGCTGTTCCTCTCTTTGTCACCCCCGCTGATATCGGCTACACGCCGACCGTCCTGCCATCGCTTACCAACCGTACGCCGTGATTGCTCATGACAAGTGGTTTGTGTTTTGAGCTTTCAAACTGTGATACATTTTTCCGCTTCTGTCTGTAAGGGTACATTTTGCAAATGATGGATCTGCTGTGCAATGAATGTCAAATCCACTTCTTTACAGTCTGCGTGAAAGACTAAAACGTGGCTTCTATTTATAGCAGCACAATAATACCCAATGCAGAGAGCCATTATCGATCAGATCCGGTAAGTCTATAATTTCTCTTGGCGAGGCCAAGACACTCGCCCACTTCCCATAATTTTCTGAGTCAATAGAAGAGTAGCTCAAGGATTGCTATTAAGATCCCGAACAAAAGAAATCGCCTTAAAATGCAGCTTTTAACCTTCTTTTATTCTAGAAGATTGTGGACCTTGGGACGCGTCCCATTGACGTCACTTAGTGAAAGCTTTGTGACCGTTGTCCTTCTTAATCCTGCCCTCAGGAATCATAACATAAAGTATAATAACGGCAGTGTTCCGCTGCATTGTTTTTCCGAGGCGTACGTACACTTATTCATGTGGTTCAGAGTCTCTTGATGCTTTCTCCGTGTGTACAGTAATTATAAAGGACATAATCTGCTGTCAGGTAGCGCCTGCCTTGGTATTTTTAGTATAGTCACTTTTTAATTGCTGGGTAAAAAAAAATTGGGACATCGCCTATCTCCTATGCCTGCCGACAAAAGCTTTTTTGTGTCTATTCTGAAAAGATTTTCAGAAGTACACCCCCCCACTTAAAAACAAGGAGATAAACTTGGTTATAGGCAGTATTGGCTCACATGCATATCCCAACTTAAAGGTGCTGTTCCACGTGCACGTTTTTTTCCTAACTTTCCTAGATTCTTAAAATTATTATATACTACTATGGTATACATCTTAAATTACTATATTCCTTTTTTTAATAAAAAAACAGTTTTGCTTTATTTCCTTCTTGAAATCCTTTATCCTGTCTGTCTGCTCTGACTGTCAATCTCTGACATCACATTACCTTTACAAGTTTAAAGGGACCTCATTCCCTAACACATATCACACAAAACACCTCACTCCCTCACACCTATCATACATCACTCCTTTACAC
>VKOC01018832.1:0-108021 GCA_009364415.1 Spea multiplicata | reverse complement strand
CTCATATATATATATATCACACATACACTTGGGAGGGAAACAAAGAAATGTATCCGGGCAGCTTGAAAAAATTAAGTCTTATTCAAGAACCTAAGTTATCATTTTCCTCTATACCATCCTGTAATAGTTTCCATGGATCACATATTTTATTAAATTTATCAAGATTCTTATAATGGAAGAAAGTTATTTTTATAAATGTGTTGATATTGAATTTGTTTAGTAACGGCTGATTGGGCCTGCATTTCTCCAATGCCTTGCTATATGAATTATGAACAATTGCAGTCCTCTGGGTTAGCTTGAATTTCTCTAGTCCCATATGAAATAGGCTGTTTCAATGCTCTGTATGAATTAATTTATGATTGTAAAGCCAGTGTTTACTACCAATAAGGTATCTTATGCTATCTATATTGTGGGTTAGATTTCTTGGAAAAAATATGATGTCCCTTCATAAAATTGTTTCTTTCAGTGGAAAACTGACGCATTCAGTAGAACAGTAGAGCTGTATCTTAATTAGGATTAATAATTTCAAAAGAAAAACATGATTTGATTTTATTAAAGATCAAATATCCTACTACTTTTCAGTAAGGGACCTCGTTACTCACTAGATTTCAACATACCTGTATGCCATTCCTCTTAATATCTTTGTACTGAGCTAAATTGTTTAGGCTAATTTACAAAAATGAAATAATATACAATTGGATACTTTATTAGCAAACTTTACAAACAATGATATGTTTGGGGGGCTTTTTTTTCCACATGGATTAAACAGTTAATATCTTGTCTGTCTTAGGGGGAAGCCTGCGCTCTTCTCCAGAAGGTCCTGCACAACGGCTCAGTAAGGCACGCCATGGCTCCATCTCAGTGGCAGGGTTATGTTCAGGAAAGTATCAATCAAGTTATGAAGGTAAGCACAGGTCATGTGAACTAAAATCCAGTAGGAACAGTGAACAAAACCGACTTTATATTGGTGTTTTAAATAGCTCTTTAATATTGGACTTGTTGTGAATAAGTAAAGGATCAGACAAACATCCCATCGCACACCACAGTGTTCGACAAGCCTGACGTTCATGATGTCTTGAGTATTAATGATGCAGCGTTAACAATAAAATTGCATTGTAACTGAAAGAAGTGCTAAATCTGATACCGGATTATGGCTTTAAAGGTCTGAAGCCCACAATAGTTTGTATGAATACATAGGGACACACATATACAAAGTTGCTGGCCTGAACAATTCTTTGTTCGTGTTCTGACTGAAGCTAAGGTCTGTGGACTATTAGTTGTTTTTATCCTTATGCTTTCTTAGATGTTGTTGTATTTGCGTCAGTAATAGTTCTGCATGCAAATATGACGTTACCTTAAAATAATGGTTTACTATCTTTAGGAACACACAGTGGACATTTTGCGCATGTAAAAGTTGGGTACTCCTTGGTAAAACTTTTGATGCTTAAACAAGAAAAATAGGGAGCGAATTGGCAAATGACCAACTTGATATTGTGGCAGTTTTCCTACTAAGTCTTTTTACTGTTTCCAGACAATGCAAGGTATGAATGAAATTAAAGTGAAAGCTGACCAAGAAAAACAGATTAAGTGCTTTGATTTGCTGAACCTCCTGATAAAAACTATAAAGAACCAGGTATGTGAACACAAAATGAACCCCATTATAAAACAGATCTGGAACCCGTTTTTTGTTTTTGTTTTTCTTCATGCCATAATCCTGCTAAGTTATTCATATTCTATGGTGGAAGCATTTCTGTCAACATTAAAAGGAGGAGCAAAGAGAAGAGATTAATTCCTGGAAGTGAAGTACTCTGCTTTATTTGCTCCCATATTAGATTTCATTCTGGTGATGATGGTGGTGGGGGGTTGAGAGTAGATTATATATTTTATTTAAGGGAGATGGAATGTATACATACCATATTTGCTCAATTATAAGCCCACACACACACACTTTTTTGCTTTGTCAATGTCTCCCTACCTTCTTCACCAACGACATCCATGTTCCTGTCTCTTGGTTTTTCATCTGCTTTTCTTGGTATGGGCTCAGTTATCCAGGTACTTCTGCAAAAGGCTGGAGCCTCTGCGCGCACCCTCTTTCCCAATCGGTGGAACGGAGGTAGAAGCGCTGTACCCCTGGTGCATGCCGTACCTTGGTCCAAAACACCAGAATATTTTGCAGACTGGTTCACGGAGAAAGATAAGCTTGAGTGACAAGCTTAGTTGGTTGTGTGGTGGTGCCATAAACGTGAAAAAACGTGTACCTGAATTATACGACAAGGTCTTTCTACATCTTATCTGGAACAAAAATTGTCTTAAACACCGAGTCATGTACCGTATTGCTTGTTTATGAGTACATGGATGTTTTACAGAATCTGGATATCAGCCTCACTGAGTTGTCTACATTCCTTGAATCCATGAGACAGCATGAAGGGTTTGGATTATCCACCTGCCAGAGACTGAAAGACATGTACTGGAATATCATGAAGCTCCTAGGAGTTCCGTATGTACATTTATCATGCTGCTTCTATACTGGTATACATTTGTGATCAAAAGTTTGCATACCCTTGGAGAATTGGTAATATATGTACTATTTTCGAAGAAAACATGAGTGAGAAGGCAAATTTCTTTTATTTCTTATGGGATTCAACTGTAAGTTATAACAGAACGGCACAATCATAAAACAAAACACGGCAACAAAGAAAAAATGAAATGACCCCTGTTCAAAAGTTCTTAATACTGTGTCTTTTGTACCAGTTGTTTTATGTGGCCTGAAATTCTTGCAGGTGGTATAGCTGCCCATTCATCACGGCATTCATCTCAAATGTTTGGTTCATGCAAGAGTAGCTCCGTGTCATTAATAAAATCATGACTTTACGTCATGTTATTAGTAAAATCTTGGAATTTTCACACGATTCCATGTGCCTTTAGAGCTCACACCCCACTTAAATGATAGTACAGTACTGACAGGCATTTCCAAGGCTTTGGATATCTTTTTTTATATACTTTTCCATCTTTATAAAGTTTTTTTACCTTGTTACACAGGTCTTTTGACTCATTGACTATTTATAGACGGACACTAATTGCAATTTAAAAAGCCACAGGTGTGGGAAGTTAACCTTTAATTGCCATTTTAACCTGTGTGTCTCAACTTGTGTGTTTGCAACAAGGCCAAACATCCAAAGCCAAAGGAGCCAAGTAACTATGTAATAATAAGTGGCTTCAAATGATCACAAGCCAGGCAAAAAAAAACTGTTTTATTTTAGAAATCAATGCCAACATTTCACAATTTCTGCCAGGGTATGCAAACTCTTGGGCACAACTGTACCATAAAAATCTCTTCTGAAGACTTAATTGTGGTCTTTGAGTGACCCACATAATTGTTAGACCTCCACATTTACAGTTTACAGGAATACTTCACAAATTGTATTTTTATTCATTTTAAAGATATAGTAAACC
Organism: Spea multiplicata; assembly: GCA_009364415.1. Taxonomy (NCBI): domain Eukaryota; kingdom Metazoa; phylum Chordata; class Amphibia; order Anura; family Pelobatidae; genus Spea; species Spea multiplicata. Next base: position 104,568 of record VKOC01018832.1, on the reverse strand, counting down.
ACAGAAGAGGAAAAACATGGAAGAAATGCCCCAAAACAATAATCCTCCAAAGAAAAAGAAAGGGTTCTTACCAGAGACAAAAAAACGCAAGAACCGTAAGAAGACCACCACGCAAGAGGAAAAGCCTAGTGCTCCAGCAGTCCCTGCAGAGAATGGAGATCGCCCTAAAAGGAAGAGAAAGAGAAATAAAAAAAAGCCTGGACAGCAGGAGACCTCGGATGGTGCCACCCCAAGCATGAAACACAAATCTGCAGAGAAAGCAAAAGGAGGCAAAGCAATAAAGAAAAAATAAGGACATGACAAACTTGCTTATATTAAATAGTGATATTTTTAGCCAGAAATTGTACAGTGTTCCATACATTGTGTATTTTGGATTGTATTTTAATGATTTTGTTTTTGTCCTTCATTAAGCACCACAAATTGTTGTAGTGAGAAGATGTTTCCTTCAAAACTTCAGCAGCGATTATTGTTCTTTATCATACAGGACCCTGGTTCATTATATATAGTCCCTAAATTGTCCTGCATACAGAATTACAATCTGTAATATAAAATTAAATACAAGTATTTGAGGTTTTGTTTCAAACCCTATTACCACCTTTGTTTTCTTTTCACTTTAATCCCTGGTTTTAATTCCCAGAAATGTGTCCATCCTACCTATTTGTATAGTAGTTCAAAAAGAGAAATGCCATCAAGTTAAAAGTTCCATTGGATCGCTTCTGCTTTGAGGCAAACGCATGAGAGGATGATACCTTGTTAAATTTTAATAAAAAATCTCACTAGGAATTTTACACTCCAGTAGAATAAAAAAAGTACAAAACCTTCTAAAATGATTACACATGTTTGAAAGCTGGCCATGTTTATTTTCATATGAGAAAACTGATACCTTTTCAGAAAATCCAATTGCAAGTATTCATGACATTATGTGATTAGAAAGCTCACAGGCACACTATATATTGCCAATGAACACTTGGGTGAAAGCATGTAATTCAAGGTATCCTGCTTTATACAGTTTCCCCAGGACTCTTGCATTCTTAGTTTGTGGTGGTTTACAGCACCTTTTGTGAGCTTTTAGGTTTATTTAGCAAAGAGATTTTGCTGAAGTTCATAGCAGGTTATCTTCAGGTAAAATGGTGGAGCTTCCAGGAACATCCTCTCCCTATATGCTCCAATCTGAAGAAGGGATGTCGCTGGGACCCCAGCTGTTTAGCGGAAGTTCACAGGAGGTTATCTTCAGATAAAACCGCGGCACTTCCGTGAACGGTGCTCACCCGGCAATCTCAGGGTCAAACCTGGAGAGTTCCCAGGTATGATTATGGCGACCTGCCTAATATTGTGTCGGTCCCCCTTTTGCCTCCAAAATAGCCCTAACCCTGGCACCAAGACATTAGCACTTGATCCTTGAAGTCCTGTAAATTGTGAGGTGGGGGCCTTCATAGATTGGACCAGTTTGTCCAGCGCACCCCACAGATGCTCGATTTGGATTGAGATCTGGGGAATTGGAGGCCAAGTCAACACCTTGAATTTGTTGTGTTCCTCAAACTATTCCTGACCCATTTTGCTTTGTGTGCTGAAAGAGGCCAATGCCATCAGGGAATACCGTGTACATGGTCTGCAACAATGCCTAGATATGTGGTACTTGTGGTACACACCGCCATCATCCATTGCTCCTTGGTCAAGTTCTTATGCTTACGTGCCCATTGTAGGCGCTTTCGGCAATGGACAGGGATCAGCCTGTCTGTGGCTATGAAGTCCCATACAAAACAAATTGTGATGCACTGTCTTCTGACGCTTTTCTCTTAAAACAGCATTAACTTTTTCAGCAATTTGAGTTATAGTAGATAGTCTGTTGGATTTGTCCACATATGGACCAGCCTTTGCTGTGCCCCCTCCCCATGTGCATCAATGAGCCTTGGCCACCCGGCTCACCTTTTCCTGCTCATCATACATCATCTTTGAGGACGAAATGTTCACTTGCTGCATAATATATCCCACCCACTGACCGGTGCCATGAAAACAAGATTATCAGTGTTATTCACTTCACATGTCAGTGGTCATAATGTTATGGCTGATGTTATATTTCTGGAAAGTAGACAAGCTTAGTCTTGCTAGTTCAACAATTCACATTTATTGCCATTTATTAGCAGGTGCAATAAAACATGGGTGCATACACCGCACCTGTGTATAAAAGCAGCACAAGCTACATGACCTGGAATAAACAAAATATAAAATGGAAAAATGAAAACGTGCACTAAAAATATGCTCAATAAAGAATTGCAACATTAGAAACGCTATCTGCAAAATATAAAAAAAATTATGATCTTGTTATACAGTCAGTCTTTTATGGCTAAGCAAGTGCTCAAAAATTGCAGAAATACATGGTGCACTATGCACTTTATTCTGGGGTTTTTTTTTTTCCCTTGTGAGGTTCTGATCCGTTGTATTTTGTTGCACCTGCTAATAAATGGCAATAAATGTGAATTTTTAAACTAGGAAGACTAACTCACTATCACTATTACACTATTAGAAATTAAGGAAAAGCTGACAAGGAGAAACTCATTTAAGTGCTTTGGATTGGTGAAGTTCGTGATAAGTACTTTAGAGGACCCGGTATGGTGAAATCATCCTTGCTTATCAGGAATTAGAATCATATAGTAATATATTTGTCCTGTCACATTTGTATGTGTGTGGGGTTTGTTAACTTTCAGTGCCTGATGAGCGTGATGTGTGGAATAACTTGTCTGGACCCAAGGCGTTGTTTTTATCAGTATGGTTGTAGCATTAATTTACTTTACAGCCTGTAAGTAAAAAGCAATTCATTTATTTTTTTTTTTAATATACACTGCCCTGTTAAATACATTTGTGTCATTATAATAGGAAGGCATACAAAACGAGCTATGTGGTGAAATTATTGGGAACTATTTGGTTCTGATGTTGCCCTCTTGGCCTTCTTTTCTGATACATGTGCCCATTCAAGTATAGACACATGGCTTCATTTACCAAACAGTCACGACCACGTGAAAAGTACACACTTTGATCTGGTTTTCAATTAACTTAGAAGGAAGAACAACCCTGAGCACACATGTTGGATGCTTTACAGAAATCTGCCTGATGGAGCGGTCTGCCTTGCTCCGGTCCCTGAAAGCACATGATGGATATGGAGAAACAACCTGCTAGATACCGAGGCATATACTGAAATATAACGAGCCTCATCTATTGTCTTATGAGAATTGTCAGTGACATATTGGCCGACTATTTTGCTCGACTGGCTGTAAGTGATATCAGCAATAACTAAAGTAGCGGTAGCCAACAGGCAACAGCCCATCTGCCATCTGTTGCTGGACCACAACTTCCATGTTACTTGGCAATTAGAAAAGTTAGATTTTTGGTAGCAACAATATTAGAAGTGATGTCAGTCATAACTAGTTGTGAATAATATAAGTTTCTGTTTACCAAACTTTCCACTTTTAACATTCTTTTCTGTTCTCCAAAAGAAAGCATGTAGACAAAGCTTTTCAGTGCCATGATCCACCAAACAAAAAGTTCTTCTTACCACAAATAAGAACCGTATGAAAAACACTGCAGCAGAAGAAGACAGCATAAAAAGAGGAAGACAGCAAATATTGAAAGAGAAATAATATTTTTAAGAACAATACCAGTCCTGATTTAATTAAATGATGGTATTATTTATACCAACAGATGTTTAGCGTTCCAAACATTGTGTGTTTGGTATTGACAGTGTTTTTCCATCATTGCTGACCACAGAAAATCCATATGGCAGAATGTTTATGCAACATTCGACCGTGGGCTAGGGAGCCATTTATGTTTGTTCTACAAATGGCACAATATTGGGGTGATGTGGTATGGCAGAGTTGGTCCAGTAACCTTTCATTAAAATGTGTAATGCTCAACTATTAAATAAATGCACGCAAATATAAAAATCTTATTAATCCTAAGAAACCTTTTTTTTGTGTAAAAGAATCGAGAGCCAAAACTAGTTAACGTCACGCAGTCCCGCTCTCAGCCAGTAGGCGGCATGGTTTCTACACGGATGATGGATTGCAGCTCTTCCTTGGATATCCCTCTCTGATAATTTATATGCACTGTGCAACATAACTGATCTACAGATTCACCCGGCTTCCCAAAATTGAGTCAATTTTTTTTAAAACAAGTTTCTTTGAAGTTTATTTCATTTCTTTGTCCTGACCACACACTAAGTCACAGATGTTTGCCAACGCAAACCCACAAGACAAGTATAGAATAAGTGGTGGAAAGAAAGTGTTTCTCCCTATAGCACAGTTTGCCAGAGTGTATATTTATTGTACTGAAAATAAAAGAACACACAATGTCAAAGGCTTAACGAACAGCAAATAAATAATTATTCTGGGGAAAAAAAGATCCAACATAGGGCATTGCTTTGAATAGTTTATTTTGTATGCAATTTACATAAACGTATATATATTTGGCTTTTTCTTTTATACTCTTGAGGTTTACACGTTCTCTAAAAAATAAAATAATGATTATTCTCCCCTGAAACAAATCAGGAACCTATTTTACTTCACTTCTTGTACGACAAGAAATCATTCACTCGTTATACATCACATAGTAAAAGTGATTATAGTAAGTGCTGGTGTAATTCTCTATATAAGGGCCACCATCACCTGGCAGGATCCAGTAGTAGCAAAAAAAAATATGTAATAAACACTTTAAACAAACAAAACATTCATTTTAGGCTGAGCCTATACATCTCAGAATAAAAAGTCATCACAAACAGAAATCTTTTCTAACATATCAGTAATTCATTAGAGACATGAGCAGATTTTGATATTTTAGAAGTATTTAATGGCAGGAACCAGTAGCAGAGATTGGTAATTAGAATGAATATTCATGTAAACTTCAGTAATCCAAATATGCCAGGGGGAAATAATAATAATAATAATAATAATAATGATGCAGTCTGTTAATTATTACTCCATCACATATGTCAGGCAACATATATCACAACCTCTGCAATGGTTGATATGCAAATATGAAGAACACATCACTGCTAACAGGTAGATTGTATATATTATTCAGAGGACCTGAATATCATCTACAACTTCAGACCGCTTGTTCGGGTTTAACATCTCCAGACCAAGGAAATAAAGTTAACATTGCAGGTTAAAAAAGTAATGTATTGCAAAGCAATGTAATATGTGTAGTTTAAGGATGAAGGGGGCATGAACTGTATATGTTTTGTTGATGCTGTTTGGATTTCTTAAAGGATGCAGACAAATCTTGTAAGCACATAAAATACCAAAGAAATGGCTTATCTTTTGTATCCTACACAATATATGAGGAGTACAGCAGTAAGTGATTGATGTCCTAGTCAGCAGTAAGTGATTGATGTTCATGACCATTATAATGGGAGTGTCAACTAGAGCATTAATTGCTTACTTGAATATGTACCCTCTATAACACAGCTTTGGCACCCATTGTAAGCACCTTAGATATTTTATTTTTCAAACCCCATTGCTTCCTTGATATCCCTTAAGCAGGTGATAAAGGTGGAGGATCCCCCTGATATGGGAAATCATAAAAATAGCTGCTAGAAAAAAATCTCTAATAATATATTATATATATATATATATATATATATATATATATATATAAACATATATACACATACATATACACGAGAGATTTTCTTTCAAATGACATTGCTTTGCAATTCATGGAGACTCTCGAAGATGCCGATATTGAAAATGCCACTAAATATGGCTTCTTTTAAAGTAGTCAAAATTATATTGGTTTGGGAATTTGGGGAGGACAGCACATATTTCATAAATTACAAGCTGTTCCTCCTGGACACATAAATTCTTTGCTCAGGTAAGCAAGCTACATTTTGACCTGAATCAACATAGGGAATCTTAACCCCTAGAACCTCTCTACCGGCCTGCGATCAAAAGGAGCTGTTGCTACACAGGAGACACATCTCCAGGGTGCAAATCATAAATAACTTTGGCGTCTATCAAAAAAAAAAGCCAAAGTATTTTAAAACATTAACGGCTCTTTAATACTGTAAACTGAATTCAAATGCTCAGTGTTTTGTTAAACTGCACCTTAAGAAATATAACCACCATTTAAATCGCTTTGTAAACCAAGTTTTCATGAAATGAACATAGCTTATCCCCTTTGGAGCTATATTCAATAACTATCTTAAAGCTCTGGTGCCAATAACAGAATAAATATCTAAGGTCAATATAAATGTGGGTCACACACATCCACGACTTAAAATAAAAGAGTTGGTGTGTGTAAAAAATATACATATATAGCTCTCTATATTTTATATACATGTTTTGTTTTTTTTAAAAAAAGTATTTACAGCTACTTTACATATATAATAAGAATTAACTTCATCTGAAACAAAGTATCCTTCAACCAGTTTGCACACTTAACCTCATCAGTGATATCAGCTGCTAGAAAGGGGCCACATTTGTAAGCATGTTCTGCGTTTCGCCCCGATGGTCACAGTGCGGCCAGTGTATTCAGTCACACTCTGGAATGATGAAGTTTCAGTGCATCCATTTTACCGGCAACCACTTCAACAATCCGGAGTCCCTTTGGACAGTCTTAAAGCCATCACAAATTTCAAAAAGTGTTCACTTTCCCAATTGCCATTGACAATTCTTACGGTAGTTCAATCAGAATAGTTGCGTCAACATAACACTGTTGACTTTGTTTTGCATTACATGCATTTTTGAGAAATACCCAAAATGTTCCTTTTTCCAGATTCTTACATCCAAGACTCTTTTCTTCTTTTCACCTACAAAAAGAAGACACTGATTTGTAACACATATCAGTAAAGGCGCAAAAAAAACCCAAACAACAACAAACTTTGTAGCACTTCTTATACAGATTGAGTATTATTTTCATCTTTTATTTCTGTAGTGCCAATAATTTATGCGGCGCTTAACACCATACATACATTCAAGGGGTATGACAAACCGATGTTTTAGGTGGAGAGGGCCCTGCTCGCAAGCTTATCCTTCCTACCTACTTAATAATATATGCATACAGAACCTGATGTGCTGAGATAATGAAAACATGAATATTTGGTTAACTGCTGTGAGATCCATACTTATATAAAAAAATGTAAACCTTGAAGCTTCCTTATGGGTTTTTCTATTAAAAGGAACAAGATCTCTTTGATCACCCCTTTGCATTTGAAACCACCTACAGAGCTTTGCAGAGGTGTGAGGGAACATTAGCTCCAGACTATAGTAAAATCTTCTAAACATAGTTTGGATGTCATCAGGCAGCCACGGCAGGGGGCACCACAGAGAGCCTTCAGCAAATCTGCTAGGGGAGGAGAACTGTATGCCCTGGAGCATTGAATGTAGGATTGCAGCTTATGTCAACCACAAATTGAGATTACCTAATTATCTGCCAGTAGAATCAAAGACCCACTCCTACCTAAAATGTGTATAAGTGTATTTAGTGGTATTTGCATAAAAAAGGGTTGTGCCTAAAATAATATTAAAATATACACATACAGTTTGGTGGGGATTGGGAGTTAGTAATTTGAATTACAAAAGGTGCAGACTATCTGTGCAGCTGGCTGAAAAACATTCCGGTATCTGAAAGGTTAACTATTACTTCGGATCAACCTTGTAAATGTGAGGACCCATGCGCCAATGATGTCTTTACCTTATCAGACGTTCGCAGAAACCGGTGACATCGCCAGCTGACTCACCTTAAATAAAAGGACACAAGTAGAAAATGTAATTTTTAAGAATAGCAAGCACACCAAAGTAGAAATGTCTGAGCCATTTAAATACACCAATTTTCAGCTCCGTACAACGTTTTTCTGTCCAACTCCACTATATGTAAGTGAAAGGGAGTTACTAAGTAACCTCATGGAAATGTAAATAATAAATAAAAGGGATTTAAACCATAAACCATGCAGGCATTTATACTGCAGTCCTTGACCTGAGAAGATAGGAGACCATCCTGATTAGGCTCATAACACAAGGTTAAATCCTCCTCAACATCATAGATTTTGTTTAAATCTTGAAGCCCAGAAAACGTCCCAGTAAAATGTGGTTCTGCCAGCTGAACAGACCACAATAATATCCCTAAAGGGTTTAAAACCAAATTATCCTGACAGCTGTATTCTCTGATTAGTGTGTAAATTGGATGATGTTTAATTGGAATCCAGGAGTAGATACCAAATGAGTAGATACCAAATGAGGTGCACATTTGCATTGGCAGTAAATATTCGACTTGGTACTGGTATTGCGTGTGACCTTGGCCTCATGGTCCAGTGTCCACCCTCATTTTTCCATGCAGAATCTTTTTTTTTTTATGTTGGGCTTACCGCTTCTTGGGGACAATAGAATTGAGTTTAAGGAGTATTTCAGAAGAGGAAGTCTCAAATATGTTTCACTGCTCAGCATTTCCCCAGAGCAAACTTTCTCATTTCTTGTCCCAGACCTAGCGTTACCCGTAGTAAACGGTATATAATGACAATAGAAATGTTTCAGATCCCTATGGATATTGTAGAAGAATGAAAAAAGGAAGGAAGACAGCACTGCCCTACTTATCCTGACAAAGGAAGAAACGGTTTCCAACAGCATGGAGTGCAAATGTGTTTAAAGAAATTACACAGGGATTAAAATCTATTTTTGGAATTTTCAAATCCTATTTAGAACGAAGTTATGGTAAAAATAAATGAGAAATTCATATTTTTTAGGTCTTCTCATGCCTATTTATGCATTGGCGTACAAAGCCTCAAAGCCTATTTCAGGTAGATAAGGTGGGCAGGAAGGGATGGGCGTACTCTCTCCATTGCCTACAAAATGGACTGTTTGCTGTAAAAAAAAAAAAAACACTGTAAAAAAAAGGCATCCTTCCCACAGTTGGAATTCAACTCCTTGGCTCTATCCTACAAGCTGAATGGTTGAAAATGACTGAAATATTGTCATCCCAGAGAGTGGATTTTAATTTTTTTTACGGCTTCTTGAAGTAATAATCATGTCTATTTTACGTTTATAATTTCTAGCCAGTGGAGGTTCTATACATCATGTCCATAATATTGCAGGCACTTCTTTGTCTGGTCAGCTTACTAGACCAATCTTGAAAAGGTCCTCATAGCTTTCATATTTCCCAACAATGCTCAGATGAACAATCATCTAATAAACGGTTAGCAAAACAGATCAAGCAGAAGATGTAGGCCAATGTTTCTCAACTATTTTCTTTGTCACCCAAGTACTACTAATTTTAATACGAATAATTACGTTGGTGCATTCAGGAACGAGGTACAACCTTTATTGCCTGTTTGGTCCCCTCCAATTAAAAATTAATGGTACTCTTTCATATATGGTGCTGAGAACAGACCATGGAAGCATTTAAAACCATTAAATCAAGATCTTTCACTGTGTATGAGATGTTTTTTTTATGTTCCTCACATCTCCCAGAACATTGCTTTTATTTCTGACCAATCGGTTTCCTTTAAAACTCACGGCACACGATATACTGATATCCTACTTTACTAATCGGCAGTTCATTATGCTCATGTAATGCACATCTGATCACGTTTTTTTTTTTTATATAGAGTACTCTGGGAAATATTAGCACTTAGACAGGGTAGTTCGGGCTGCTGTTCGTGTACATTATTCATGCACCGTTTAATGTCTGTTAAGACCATAAACAAACTACCTACAAAGCACCCTTCAATTTGCCTACCACGACAGGATGTTTTTTTCTTTGTAATTCTGTTCACTTTACATTTCTGTTAAAATGCTCACAGAAAGCAATCAATTAGGCTTCATCACTTAAATCAACAACAACATTTGGGGAGAATGTTAGCGAGTAGAAATCAGTACTCTATAAAGACAGAGCTCACATTTAAAGGCATAACTACAACTAAAATATAACATCTACTACAAGACAAAAATCAGAAGGTAATAATCCAGGGAAAACAAGAACACAGTTCCAGGACTTTAAGGGACACGCCAGTCTCTATTTTCTAAAGCCCTTTGGAGTCAATTTGTAGCTCCTATAAAAAGTCCATCTTACTTGTGGTAGGCATGGTACGTTTAAAAATGTTATCTCCCTAAACTGCTATATACATTATTTTTCAAACATGTACTTTCCTCCACGCATTCTGACATGTCTACCCAAATCTTCAGATATATTAATAAAAATGAGCATTATAACATTTCTGACATCCGCTGTCTTGCTTTTGTAGCAGCCAACGGCTAAATTGGACGTCTCTTGCAGGATTGTTGAATTTTTGAAGGTCAGGCTCTGGAAGCTTATGCATGAAGTGCTTGGTTGGTGATATTTGATAACGTTATAACGGGGGGGATTTACAAGGATTTACCCTTTATAATACGTAAAGAAGATATGTTGAAGTCTGTAAACTTTACTGATGTTTAAATATATGACAAATTTAGCCACATCAGAATTTTATTTAGGGCAATATGTTTAAAAGAGCAGTGTCCTCCCCAATTTTTATTATCTAAATGTCTGCTGAAATTCATGCAAAATCCATGCAAAAAGTATGTATCACAGATGCGCTAGCAAAACGTCACGATTCAGATAGCCAAACGTGATTGGCTGCTGCTACTCCCGTTGACCAGAACAGGAGTTCTACTGAGCATGTGCAAGAAGCACACCGTAATATTGCTTTCAGTACCGGCAGCTGGAGGAGGACTCTCATTTTCTAACGCCAACAACTAAAGAATGCCTGCAGCGATTTCCATGCAGAATTAACTCTAGTATACATTAAATAAAAATGTGGTCAGTATTGGCATCTAGTGATTAGCACGTTTGGCAAAACATAATCCCATGAAGAAACCTATTAAATAATGCACGTCGTTAATAAAGACCATCAAGTCCAAGCATCTGTATTTGTGGAGAAATACGATCAACGTGCTCATTGTCTTTTCTCACGCAAACAAGATAAATGAAACAAAACAATAAAGCAGTGATGTTCTAGAAATAAAAATACAAAATAAGAGCAAACAAAACCAATGATAAAGGAAGAAAAGAAAAAAAAAAACCAACAAACGAAAAAGGGGACCAACCTAAAAAAAGCTATAAGATGGAAGCTTCTTCTGAGTCGCTACAGCTGCCAGCAGTGAAGGGATCTGAGCACGACTCACTAGTGGAAAGAAAACGCAGCCGTTTTAATGGAGGACACAAGCTCTTGTTTAGGCAAACATACCATTTAAAGCAGAGTCAGTAGGCAAACCTTGGCAAGATAAAGGAGCTCTGAATTCTTTTGTCACAGCCTTTTGTCTGGCTACAGTAATGTCACCTGCCTGTCCGTTCTACACACACTGAAGCACCTGGCTAAACGCTGAATGCTAGCTCTATTTGAAATATATGTACACAGAACTCCGGGGGTTGTTATCTATAGGAACATAGAGGATATGGGTGTTAAGGTGGGATACACATGTGTATTCACCGATATATAGATTCTAGCAATGTTTCCCACGAAACTCAGGGGTAGTTTTAACATTATCCACTCTGTAAGTCTGCTAACTAAATGTAATATTTAGCTTGGCTAGTTAGTCTTTGTTACTAAGTACGCTATGCCACAATAAGCAACGGCCATTTAAAAATCACACACTGTTTAGCCCAATCCCTTTCTTCTCTGCACACAAAACAAGTAATACAAGATGTAATGGGGTACATGCAGAATATGCTTAACAGTATATAAATAGATAAAGTAACGAGAATAAAAAGGGCAAAAGCTGTATGGTAATAGTCAGAGCAGGTGGGCTAAGGTAAGTGTATTAGTATACAGCCAACGCCAAGTCATCCATTCTGGAAAGTAGTCAGAATACATATTGAAATTTTATTTTCCTCTCCTAAATCAGTCCTTTCTGGTTCTGGGACAGAATGACCAAGAAATGCCTCAAATAATGCAATACCTTGAAGGTTACATTTTCAGTCTTGGTTCTGCCCTCATCCTCTACAATCGGACATGCATTTTGGAAGTAAAAGGTTGACAGCAGAGGGGCTGCCTTAACTTAGCTATGGCTCAACTGTGGAACACATGTGGTTTTGGCAAATCCATGCCTTGGCCAAAGGAAGCAGGTATGGAGACAGCATGCATTGTGCCTTATTACCAGGCAAATATAGCCCCAATGAGATCTCCCTTGTAACTAGCCCTTTAACGCTACAAAAGGTCTGTGTCTTGTGGGCACAGCCTCTGTAGCAGCTCTTACCCCTCACACACATCATTTTCAGTGGTGGAGTATCAGGATGCAACACTATTTTTCTGTGCCAAGCTAACTGGTAAGAGGAGACAATGGTAGGTAGTTCTGGAGGGGTTGCTGTGGACGCTGACTTGGGACAAGGCTGGGGCAACTCTCCACCCAAAAACACCATCGCAGACTGCACTGCGATAATTTGGCCACATAAAAGCCAAAAATTAGTTTGAAGGCACTGCATTTCCCTCAACATACCCTTAAAAGACACATTTTATGCAATCCTATCCAGTCATTTCTTCTGAATTTCAGGTATGAAACACATTGTTTTCTTGTAACGTCTGCTAAAGGGTACTAATTAGGCACCATTACACTTAACTCATAGCAAAATAATAAAATTGCCTATACTTGGCTCTAAATTGCTTTCCGATTGCCATGGGCCTTAAGCAGTAGCCGACTGCAACAGCAGATCCTTAACTATGAACTACCAAGCAGCAGCTACATCTGTTAGTGGAAGGAATAAGGACACATAGTATGTGATATAAATAAAAAACATATAGTATAGTATGGATTTAGAAAAGAATATTACATGTGGTGGTTAGGTGGTAATGAATGTAGGGCATTAACCCGTAAGCAACTGAAATAATAAATGTAAACAGGACATGTTGGCGTTTTGTGCTGCTCTCACAAGCAACAAAATAATTGGCTACTTACTGCTGCTCTGCGTCACCACAGTCCTTCAAAAAGTAAAGTGCAGTTGCCAGGAAAAACATTCCCCCGAGAACGACCACAAAGGGGCAAAGCATGAGTGCATATCCAAGGCTCAGGAACTCCCACAGAGGAGATTGGGTGGTGCTCTGCTGGATGAGGTCCGAGATCTGGAATTAATGAGACACATAAGCGGTGGCGCCACCAACACCTAACAGAGGATCATAGGAAATATAGTTCAACAAAGTTCATCTGGAGATCCACTGGTTATCTAACCCTGCTATAAATGTCCAATTGTACCAAAGCTACATATTGTTCTAGTTTCTATTCTATTTGACGTTGCTGGCAGTTACAATAACCTTTAAGTCATAAAGAGCCAGCAATGTGTATAGCAATAAACATAAGGCATCTGTCTGGAACTATGAAAAGGCTCTCATGTATGTGCAGGCTGAAATGGAGAGATGCACCGGGAGTTTCATCTATAGCACTCAGAAGGCCTTCTAAACCCACATCTGCTTTATAACTTTTAAGCAAAACGCTTCTTTTCACTATCCATTTTACAGCAAAATAATTGCTAAATATTCCTTAATCTTTAATCGAGTCTTGCTTAAAAACCCTAAAGTAAAGAATTACCGTATTAGCATTCCTCATAAAACTGCAAATATAACGCATCATAACAGATACTGAAACAAGTTTCATCATCCTCACCAATATAGCATATGCAGAGGTTCCCGAGGTAACGTACAATAAAAGTTAAGATAAAATACCAGTATGAGAACCATTGTGACAGAAATAGAAAGGGAACCTCTAATGAATGTATGATTCGTGATTTCTGTTTCCTGCTTGAAACAAAGCATTCAAGAATCTTTATTGTTCCAAAATGGAAAGGTACTCACCAGAGCTTTACTTCTATATAAATGCAAGATTTAGCAGGATTGCTCTCTGCATAGTACCTTTTTGTATGTGCCCAATGGAATATGTTAGTTCCAGAATTGCTATATACTTACAAATCCTATCAGGTACGGACTGCCAGCATCTCCAAGAAGGTGGGATGTAAAGCTCTGCAAGGCCACAGCAGTTGCCCGTCGTGTTGGTTTCACCACATACTACAGGCGGGAAAAAATGTGGAAGACAGTGAAGACTGGAATCAACCATGTAATAAGTCACCATCACATGGAAATCACATCACGGAGCCCACAGATATCATATTCCCAATATTCATACTTAGCTAAATTTGGAAAAGTTGGAATAAATGCATTGCATATTACAGAGTATTAACTACAACACTATTCCTATAGCAGTTTTATTCTCCTATACTTATATTCAAGGTTTTGTGTTGGATACAAGAGGATATGAGGGCATATAATGCTCTGAACTACATAGAATGTGGATGTAGAAATCATTATGAAATGGCACAAATTGTTCTGGTCCAGTGTTGAGCCAATGTGCAATGTTTTAAAACGACAATTGGTGTCTATACAGGATGCGGTCACGAAAGGCCTTAAAGCCCTAAAGATACGGGTTTTAAACAACTACAGTGGCTTTTGAACAAGGTAGCTGTTGGTACTGTACAAGTGCACCGAGACCAACACCAAAACATCAACCTTGTAGAATGATTTCCTTCTGAATGAAAATACATTAATGTGGCTTCTTATATTTCAAGTTGAATTCATAAGTTTTGGATTACAGCCAAAGATACATTAAAAGTAATCACATTTAATAATATAGTGAATTACGGCTAAGGCTTTGCCGCAGTTCTGAGTCACGGTGCAGACTATGGAAGACTGCTGCATACGGTTATAAACAGAACAAGATCCAATCGCTGGTTACAAATTTGTAGTGTACATTCTGTAAACATCTTTGTGGGGACAATGAATGTTTTCTGTAATCTAAATAAACTCATAAATTAAAGGAGTAGTTCTAAGGAACAAATAGCATTTTCTCCTGGGGCATAGAACACAGTCCTGTATACAGTAATAAAGGCATGCATTGACAAACCTGGTTTTATCTCATTCTGTTTCAATAAACGTCCTTTATGTGTAGACTAGACTTTTTGGGTGAGAGCTGAGTCTTTATGGCAATGTGAATGAAGGCTGTTCCTTCATTAGTCAGTGTCCAGTTGGTTGAATAAAATATTTTAAAAAAATTTAATCTGATAATATTAAGAAGAATATGTGGTGGCCGTTCTCGTTTAAGATAAATGTAATACGAAGGTTGCTAATTACATTACAAAATAAGCATTTAATTGCAGTAAACACAGTTGAAGGAAACGTCAACTGTAAGACCTTGGATGATTGGAACTGCCTTGAGATATCAACCAAGAACACTACATTCAGGATACATCCTGTTTAAGAAAAACCAACTAGTGCCACAATCTTATGTTTACTTTACAATGTTCAGTAGGAAATTCCTATGGTTCCAGTAGACTCTCGTCATGATCACTGAATTCCTTGCAAAGCAAAAACACTTACAAGGACATTCCAGTTACGAAGGTGGAAGTCCTCCAAACAATAGGCCATCAATGATTTTGGTGAAGGGAGATTGAAAAATGACTCAAGCCCTTAGAAAGGCTAAATAAAGTGTGTTTAACAATACATGATTTTACATGCTTGACGACACATATTACTATACATTGTTTTCTATGCCAGGAAATATGTGATTTAATTATGTAGGAATGAGACCCAAACACTGTTTGTTAATGTGCATTTATCTTATAATCTGAGGTCATGCATTCCCAGATCTTAAAATTGTTGAGTCTGGCCGCACTAGATTTGTCTTCTTGACTTGAGGACGGTGTCCGTAAGTAAAGATGAGGCCATAGAAATCCATATGCAGTACGATGGTACAAGTAGTTAAAAGTAAAATTAATCTTATCCTAGGAAGCAGGGGTATCCTAGTGTTTTTATTAGGGTCCTCAATGGTTTTTCTACGGTTCTAAGCTGTCCCTGAAAATTGGCACAAGGGACAAGAAAATCATCTCCTTGAATTTGCTCTATAAGTACATAATTCACTTCTGTAGCGCGTTGTGATGGATAATTCTTTGGGCACTGAACATACTGCAGGCCCTTCTAAAACATTATCATGAAGTTCAAGCGAAAATATTTGTGCAGATTTAAAGAAATACCCTCTTCTAAATGTAGAATCCATCTGCTTTGTAAGGATTTACATTTAGCTAAATATAAATATAACAAAATATTTCAAAACCATAAACTAGAAATACATGGCATCAAATACTTTAACTTGTGTTAGAATACTTTACCACCCTTGTGGTGGGCTACTGGAAAAGCCTCAGCGATTAAAAACATTATGTGTCTACTTCATACCCATCACTCATAGGTCATTTGTAATAAAAGGTTATGTTTAGAAATAACAGAGATTAAAGTGATTTGAATTAAGACAATTTGCAATATTATATTTATATGGCATAACAAAAACTAATAATAAAACTTATACTGGCGTATTATGCTCAGTGTAAAAAAATGTAGGATTTATCACAATGCTGCTTTCCAAAGTATTCAGAACCAAACGATTCATGTGAGTGTCAGCATTTCAGTTAGAAAAAGCTATATGACTCACCATTAAGATGTCAGCAGTTATGGCCCAGTTAGAAAATAAAAGAGTCTCTCCAGCGAATATGCAAACCTGTCACAAATCAAAGAAACATATGTTTTAAACCGATAATAGAGTGTAACATAACATTATTTGCAAATATGTTTTCACAAACGTGCCTCTTGTTTGGTGGTCGACATTGAAAGTACACAGTAAGGTATATTCACTTAACTAGAAGTATGCATGTTGTTTAACTCAACTTCGCTTTGCAATTTAAAGGTCCAACCCTAGTAAGGTTTTCCTCCAAGAAGGAGATCAACTGGCCTTGCATAATGTGGGATGCGGGTAGGATGTCCCGCTGACTCATTGCGGGACACATGCTATTTTTAATGGGGAAGTGGGTAGGCGGCAGGGTGTACTGCAATGCCGCTTCCACGACGTGGAGTTTCCCCTTAGCGACCCAGAGACGCGGTACTTCACCTGGAGACTCCGGCCAGAACCTGGAGAGTTCCCAGGTATGATTATGAAGGGTCAACTACTTGCAGGAGAAGCTTGTTTCTATGGTTACAGGGTATGGACAAATATGTAAAAATATTGAAAATTTTTGATATACCCATTATAAATTAACAAAAGTGATTGATTCTAGAGTAGGTTTCCTAAGAGTCTGTTTTAACTATAATTTGCCTTCATCCTACAAGCTATTATTCATCCTCTTGCTTTGCTGCTATGGCACCACTTGTTTTAAAATCCATCTTTCTTTTATTTATCACATGGTTACATATTCGTCTTTAACGGTCTAATCTTAATGTGATTCTAAACACTCAGAAACAGCTTCTTATTATACAATGTCTAACCTGTTGATATCCCAACAATCATAATTTTTTTATTATGGCTCTACGTAAGGTAATGCATCCGGATTTACGAACACATAAGGTTATTGTAGGACAAGCTGACTTCATGTTTATTCATGTCTTCTCTGTTGTAAAAATAGAAACACCTACATTAAATTTGGCTTAAAACTGTTTCAAGCCCGCATACTAACCATCATAGAGTGAAATGGAGGGGAATCTGATAAATGTAATGAATCCCATACAGGTTAACAAAATCCATGATGTTTTGGGGGGGGATTACAGTTATAAAAGGGACACTCCAGCCATCATATGGATCTTTAAATTTTCATGTTTTCGGTATTTACATTTTTTTCCGAAACATTAGCATAACAGGGTAAAATGTTGGTTTTCTGCGTGGGCAAGTGTGTCCATGGTCATCAGTAAGCATTCAACCAAAGCTAATAAGGACTACCCATTGTACAGGGCTACAGAATATGATGGCGCTATATAAAAGTATAAATAATAATAACTACAAAAGGTAGCACTGCTTTAATAAAAGCAAGACAGCTGTCGGGGATCACAAACAATCAGCATAGTCGTTTTTTTTCAGATGTACTGCATTTAGAGCAGCACAATAGGAAAGATTGCCCAAATGATAACTTACATATGCAGCGACACTGCTGCTCTTAGCAGCCACGAAAACCAGGCAGATGAATATAGCTGAACCCAGCATGCCAACAGCACAGACCAGGGGGTCAGCACGCTTAGTCTTCTGGCGACACCATTTAGTAGCTCCTGCCCCGGTGATAACCCCAAGAAAACCAGTGATGCAGGTGATTGCCCCGAATATCAGGCTGTCAAAAAAATAAGAAGGGTTTTAAAAAAGGGTTAAAAAGCCCATAAATCAGGATTCCACTGTAATATCTATTTAAAAAAAAACCAAAACAAAGGTTAAGAGTTATTAATATTCAGAAATAAACATAACAAGTCGAGGAAAAGAGCCCCAAATCCTTCTTTTAACAATAAGATTTAAGTTTGGGCTACTAAGTAAGATACTATGGCTCTGTTCCCGTGGAACTGCTGCTCATGAAGCGGTTTTTCAACATTCTCTTCCAGATGCCCCGCCATACAAAAAATATTTGCCTAAACAAGTGCTCACGAAGTGCGCTTGAGAGGAAATGTATTGGTAAAATTCTTGTAATCAGAAATATCTTGTGGTACGGAAACATTTATATAGTTATTGGCTGAAGTGGAATCAATACGTCTGTCTTTCACATGTAATAGATGTGTGTGGTTTTATTCTGCATGTACCTGTCCTTGGTGCTGCATAGTCCAAAGTTGCACGGTTCCACGGTTTTCTGTACCACCTGAGCTCTGTACAGATAGAGTGGAATCCACATGCCCAAAGCCCCTGTCGCAAAGGACACTGTAGAAGTTGCCAGTGAAGAGAAGACATAACTCCGGCTGATGAAAGGAATGCAAAAGACTTCAATTAGCATGTAACGCAGTCTTATATTTCATATTAAATCAGATGGGGAAATGCTAGGCATCAGGATATCAACAGTCTTAGTGGTTTAGGGTTTCTCTAATAACCAACATTCTAATCACTGTGAAGTGTACCAAGCGGAGTATCACCAGGATCTATTTAAGAGCCTTGCCCGTGTACGTAGGCTGATTTCCCGGCATACATAACAATTTGCAATATAAATCAAATGGACTTATTGAGTAATGATAAGGGTTAAGTACATTAACACACTTCAGAACGCCAATGCATTTAAGATGAACAAGACCAACCATAACCAGCTGAGAAATCATTTGATAATGTTTCTAAACTCAGAAGAAAATGATGTTCTTAATGAAATGATTACAGTCACTAATTAATAGTAATTTCTTAGCTCATCGCTTCCTGCTGTAGTTGAGCTCTAGTGTCTCATACATCCTCTTGCCGGGGCGCCAGTGAGATCATGGGAGTAGAGACGCCGGATCATGCCAGTTAAAACACCAGATCCTTACAGACTGCCGTCTCTAGCATATGACAGCCGCTTTCAGAAATGCCTACAGAAATTATTTGATGCTGTCTGAGATTTGTGGGAGCTGTAAAGCCAGATTTATAACGGATAGTATATAGAGGATGGCAGAGACGCAGGATGGCGTCCCAGTAGAAGTGATAGCAACTAATACAGAAAGAGACTCTAAACATGCATAAACACAAGACAAGGACCAGATTTTAATTTGTGGTTCTTACAATAGGGACAGATGATCCCATTAAATCGGCTGGATGGTGCTATGGTGGTTTCAAGTAGGTTACCAAATGAGGACCCCATCCTTGCACCTTCACACAGTTAGTATACATGCCACATATATTTTGCTGTAGCCCATGACATGGCCCCACCTTGTCCGGACTCCTAGGCTGCTTTGCGGTTAATCTTTCTACAGATAGTTCCTGTGAAACAGCAGCCTCCCAGTATCTGCCCAACCTTAAGCTATTTGCATCCTATGAAATATAGCCGTTTCTAGTAAATGTCAAGCTTGGCGATTTAATACTGTGTGCACGTGAACCGCAAATTCACAAATCTTTTAAAAGTGTGTAGAATTAATGCTCAGAAACATCGTTTAAAAAGTATGTAGACTTAATACTCGGCTGGAAATTAGGAAAATGGATTGGACCAGATAGACTGGACTTTTATACCAAGAGGCAACAAAGTACGGTAATTGTACATTGATGTTTAGTACACCACAAAAGGCATATTGCAAAAACAGTGCATTGTCGTATAGTATCCTTCTCACATAGAATATTTAACACTCACTTTTTAATAAGTGCTTTCATGTCATTGACCCAAGATGTCCTATGTTTATTGGGATCTGCGTGGCCTCTTTTGGCTGCTGGCACAAATATTAATAACAGCGTTCCTGTTATCATACCCAGCACTGGAGACACCTGCAAGGAGTGAAATGCTGCGTTAACGGATGTATCAATCCATACCTTAATAAATAGGAATAGACATGTCATACCTTAACAAGACATGAGTAAGTGTCCCCGTTTATAGCACGTACAAGGATACCACCAGTCCCTCAAATATCTGGAATAAAGAAATACACTCCCCCCCCCGGCTACCTCGCATTCCCTGAAAAGCACCTTACCCCTAAATTATGTCGGTCCTTTGTTATGTAAGTATTTAAAGGGTCAAACACATAGCACAATGAATCATTCTGCCTGGTGATATAACTGACAAAGTTATTACTTTTCTTTGTAGAGCAGATAGGTGTTATCTCTGGCTCTTGTTTCTCAACCATAACATCCTCCCCAAATTATGGAGCAGTAAAAACAAAGATCTGTGGTCAGCCTTTTCCAAAGAAAAAAAACGATCTAAGATGTCTGGGAAATTAGCAGGAAGGTCCTATATAGATTGTACCTGGTCACATCTAGATTGACAACCCATCTTTCCTAATTTATCACTAGAAACAGGAAACAATGGATATCCCACCACTACAGCACTTCTAAAACTTTGGAGCCTATGTTATATCAAGCCACTTGATAGTCATCGGGAGAAGAGTTTATGCCTTGAAATCAGCATGATATTTTAACATATTTGACATCTCAATGTACCAAGCTGACCATGAAGTTGTAATATTGGCACTTTATGGCTATAACGTGTTTATTAATAATCAATATTGTATTTTTTCATTTATCTACTTTTCTTTGGGAATTGCTGCAAATCCAACTAGGAAAGTTGTGGTCAAATACTTTAAAACGTTTTTTAAAGTCCTCATAATACTGCCCCTCCACCAATTTGTTGTATTAAATTCTACCCTTAACTAAAATACTAGTAGTGTCGAGTGGGGAAAAATATATACTACAGTCACAAAAAAGTAGTTTACTACAAAAACATTTCTTTTGCCAAAACCAGTTTGTAATTCCTGCTTGGTTGCATATAATGTGGCTTGGTAGACTAATTTAGCTCAAAAGTTTAATAAAGGGGAATAAAAAGGTTCAGACACTTCATTTTGAAAATCTGATAATTCTACATTAAAATAATTTCTATTTTCAGTCTATTTCTACAAATATTTGCTGTGGGTTTTTTTCCTAAGCTTGTCTTTTAATAGGCATTTGGGGAGTTGAATTGCATTTATTTAAAGATAGCTTTAATGATTTTCCAATTGTTTTATTTGAAAGGGAAAAAAACGCAACAAATGAATGTGGAAGTACATCTTTTTGGTGGGCATAATAGTTTCACATCAATAAACCCAAACTTAAAAGTCTGTTCCTTGGGATAAAACTGACCCTCACTTGAAAAAGGTCAAAGGTGTAGGAGCAGTTTTGTGATCCTGCTTCCTGCCTGTCAAGTCCTAAAATGTTACTTTTACCCAGACGAACAATGCCCCTGATGTGTAGAGGAATAGGAAGTTCGGAGTCTAAGGCCAAATCCAAAACACAAGTGGAAATTACAGTTAAGGGTTTTGTTCCCTTGAAGCAGGAAGCTGTCACTATACAGTATCGAGACAGCAAATGTTTTTGTCTGGAACCAAGGACTATTCAGTGGCTACACTGATTACGATCAAATAAGTGGAAATTTGCTACTAAAAACAAATCAGGGAAACCTACAAATGTGATTGTCATAGTAAAACACACAAATATTTCTCACAAAAGGATGAACCAATGGAAATATACCCAAATGTTTTAGAGTTATCGAAATTAAAAACAGAAAAAAAAATGTTTTATTATTATATTATTAAAAATGTTAAAATTATTATTTGCACCGGTTTAGATGATCGATAAATAGATCAGCCCTGTCTGTGCACATGTAAGGCCACTGGAAAATATTTTTCTTTAAGCTCTGATTAATTTATCACAATGGCTACTGTTTGTTTTTGTCTTGTTACTTTTTCTTCCAGAAAATGTACTATGTAAACTACTTACCCGCAATGCCCAGCGCCAGTCCCCTGCTACTTGCTTAACGCTCGAGCCAATGATGTATCCTAAACCACTATAAACAGGGGGAAAGAATTACTAAGATCACTAGATATGATTCATAGGCAGCATGTCGTATTCTTTTTTCTAAATAACATTTAGTGATTAAGTGATAAGTGATTAACCATATTATTTGATAGTTAATATTTATAATGAATTGACCACATTGAGTAAAAGACTAACACTATGACCAGCAAAAGGGGAAAGCTTCACATATTGTAAAGGAAAAGGTTAACAGCCATAATTCTATTTGCGCTATATTGACGTTTGCTCCTGCCAAGTAGAAGATTTAATTCGAGCTAGTTGGCGGTGGAGTGATTTGCACATGTTTATAAGTCAGGAAATAAGCTCACAGTGCCAATTCTCACCAGGAAGTACTCTGCAAAAGCCCATTTTTTTGTGCGCCATACAGTCTGTAACCTCCAAGCATGGAGGTCAACTATTCTAAAGGAATCCTACCAGGGCACGTGAGGGAACAGAGCAATGAGCATCTTAATTGTGTTATCGGGAGAGTCATGCTAATCTGGGTAACCTATAAAGCACAGGTGCACAAGCCCATTCCTCAAGGAACCCTTGGTATCCTCGACTGAAAATATGTAGTTTAATACATCTTAATTGAGACACATATTAACAGCTGCTACGTACAGAAAATAGCGTATGTAAAATGTATACCTCCTAACATAAAAAGTGAGTATGAACCTGCCATCTTAATTTACTTGATTACACCCCATGCCAGAGGTTGAAAGATTCTTAATAGTTTAGTATACTGTGTCTAAGGCTTGGCACTCTAAATTTTAACATATATCTAGTATTTAGCCCTATGTGTTTAAGGAAATTACTGTTTAGATTTAGCAATCCCTTTTTAAATGTTTAGCACCCCTAATGTGAGAATTATCACTGCATGTCAACAGTTTGACACATCTGAAAGGTTTTAGCAGTATTTCATACAAAATGACTGCTCTATCTTCTTCCTTGGAAGATGGTAACTGGTTCATCCAACCTGCACTCTTCAGGCTACAGGCTATGAACATTTATTATTTATAATTAATATTTAAAGGTTCATTCCAATTAAGGGGAACAATGAGCTGTAGGGACAAGAGAACTGGCCACTTTCACTATTAGTGAGGACATCTTACCAGCCCCACAGAAAGTAGTGTAAGCTTATGTTGTAAATAGTACCTTCCGAGTGGTATGGCGAAGTAGAAGACAGACAGCATGAGTGTGCGGGTGTTCTTCGTAAACAAGTCCCCGATAATGGTGGGTGCGATGGTGGAGTAACTTGCTTCTCCAATGCCCACTAACCCTCGAGAGAGTACCAGGAGCCAAAAGTACTACAGAGGAGGAAAAATGATAAAAAGAAGGTTTCAGATTCAAAGCTATTCTAAGGCAGAACATGTCTCAAAATGGGTTTCTTTGGTTGCCACAGTAACTGGCCAACAGACTTGCAACATTAGTAATTTGCCAAGCTGGAATGCTGTGTTTTGTAAAAAAAATTAAATAATTTACACACACACACATATATATATATATATAAAATCAGCAACATTGGTGCCTAAAAGTATAAAAGATCAATTCCAAAATTATTATCAATAGAGAGTACATTGTAGCAGTACACTCTATATCTCGTTTCTCAAGATTAGCAATACTTCATTTTCTTACACAAGTTATGTCGCACATTTAAAAAAAGCTGCTCGCTGCAAAAAAGTAAAACAAGTACTGTACTTAATCATATAAAATGTATTCATGCATGCGATGTGTTCCACAAATAATCCTTGCACAGCGGCTTTCTATTGCTTCCATAGGGTGCTGTATTAATACCAAAACATTAATTATTACTGCAAAAACAAGTATTAAAATTATCAAAATATTCTACAATAATATAACTATAGTTCTGGATCTTATTGAAAGAGACGCAAACAAGAAAGCCTTTAGGTTTACCAGAGACCTGGACATAAAATAGGCACACAAACTTTTTATTTGGAGTTACTCAACTACTCAGAGTCTCCAGTGATGTCTTAAGTTTCTTTGCTGCTGAGTAGCAGGTTTCTAATCACGCCGCAGTCCCCAGCATCTTGAACAGAGTTTATATAATCAGCCCTTACATAACCTACTAACTTGGAGAGGAGGACAATACAAAATGCTGAAATGGACTCGCAGAAGCTCCTAAACATGCCTTACACATTAGATAAACAGGGCGGTGGAATTCTGAAGGGGCTTGATTCACTAAACAGGGAGTTGTGTGAGATAGTTTGTTGAAACTAAGCACCCTAACAATGCAGTAGAAAGGGACAACCTTTCTTTTGTTTCTGCTGAAAGTTGGCCATATGTAATGCATACTTAAGGCAGTGTTGTGAACTATGAATCACTACAAATGTGGCATTACTAATATAAAACAATCTTATATGTTACCCTCTTCTTTTTAAATAGATCAGAGTAGCAAAGCAAATAAAATGTTTCTGCACATGTGGAATACTAGTAGCTTATTAAATGCACTGTCCATGAAAAACATACAACCTTCGTGAAAAATAATAATTCTGCTACTATGGTGAACAGTTGCACCTTATGTATAAAGGGTTAACTCTGTTTACAAGAAATACATAGTATATGATTTTTATAATAGATGGTATACCCCAACTTAGTGGGGATCTTGTTTTCAATGTGATGTAATTATTCTCCAGATATATTCTGTGTTATATATAAAGCTTTATGATGTAATCAGTTTTGTTTTTTTCCATGTTTCTAAGATTACTACTTAAGTGACGCTCACATGAATGAATACAGTGTTAAAACCTGCAGCTTTGTGCTAATGCTATTCAGCTGAAAAGGTTCAACTAAATGTGGATATTAAACTGGGAAGTTTAGAGGAATGTAGTCAGAGAATGTTCACAATGAATGAAAAATAAGATATCATGTGTGTATTCCATGCCATTTCTGGGGTGTGAGGATCTTAAAGAAGGAGTGTAAATTACTGTATTGAAAATATAAAAAAATAGATTCATTAGAACAGCCTCTGGCTTTGTAGACACTGTTAAAAAAGCTTCACCTTTTTAGGAGAACATTAACACATTCAGTATCCTGGGAAACCTTTATTTTCTAGGTACTGTTGTCATCATGAAGAGCTGAACCAAGGTAGATTATGTGGTTACCACAAAAGACACAGAATCAAAGTCAGCGGGAGCCTTCAACCCAATGCTGAGACAAGGGATCCTTCTCTTGCCCTATGCTACAGGAGGCCTAGGGCCAATTTTTTTTTTTACCATACTTGCGGGACGTGGCCAGGACTGTCCACTGACGTTCCCCCATGTAAGGGGAAATGGTCAGGGAGCGGGGCGTGTCAAGACCCCGCTCACGTGACCCGGAGGATTCAGCTCTTGACCCGGAGAACTGCAGAAACAGTGCTCACTCGGCAATCTCCGGGTCAAACCCAGAAAGTTCCAAGGAATGTACATGACCATAGGAGTGTAGAATAATATATTGCTTAAAAGATGTTAAGAAGCATTTGCAAGCATCTTACTAAGTCATGTGTGCATTGGAGGGGACAAGCCAGCTTGCTCTGTGTATGAAAAGGGCACCCGTTATTATAATTTGTTTGGTGTAGCAGCTCACTACAATAAATATTCTTTTCAATAAGGTTTCAGTTGCTGGTAAGGTTAAATTCCAATACTTTTATAACTAAATGTGCCATTAGAAACATGAATTCAAGTGCTTCCCAATGTCTAAACTCTTAATAGCAATAATTACTGAAAATGCTACCATAATTTGTTTCACATAATGTTTAAATGACATATCAAGTTTCAATGTTGTTTGTATGCAATCAAATCTTTGAATGAACAACATCCTGGAGAGGGCAATACAGGTCTTGTTCCTTACACCTAGAAAGACCTACTCAGAGCACTCCTTCTGTGAGAATGGCTTCATAAAGGGTCAGGGCTAGCCACATGTAAAGGAAAGGGCTAGTTCAAGTGCTGCTTCCATGTCTATAGAAAGATACTGACAAAGAGACCAGGAGAAGCAGGGCTTCACCCAGAGACTCTAGGTCAAACCCAAAGCAGATCCCATGTATGGTCTAGCTGGAACGGCACCTTTAAAGTTACCATTCGGCTTCAGCACAACGTCCGGATCACTGATTTTACGTCCTTAGTAAATTACTAAGTTATCAAAAGTACTTTATTTTCTTCTAAATTTCTGTGAATCAAAATGGTGCAATAACATTCTATTGCGGGTGAACGACGAGGCAAGATTGTTTAAACATTGTCATGAAATACACACAATATATCTCAAACCATACCATATTGCTTTGTGGCATGTACAGTTTGTAAGAACTCATCACACTGTTCCATGTTTATTTGATAAGGTAATTATTCATTCTAGCATTGGACACAGGAGTGCTTCATTATATTGCTTCTCAAATGCGTGTCGAAAACCTCTAAGCTAAAGATAAAATGACAAGTGTGCCATAGTAATTAGTACGCAAAGTCTTGTCTAGGTGGAACAATACCTTCTAAAGGGAATTTTAGGTAACTTACAAATTAGAGACCTGAATTGGGTGTAGCAGTAATGACGCCTCAGGAATGTAACTCAGTACATTAAAAGAAACGCCAGAGAAAAAACTGTCGGTGACATTGAAATTTTTTAGTAATCTCAACAGGAATGTGACACCTCTCACATTTCTGCTTTGTATAGCTCGAAATTCTCTGAAGCTCTTATGTCATAATTAACTTTAGAGGGAAACTGACAGGTTGAAACTAGACGTCTGAGCTTTTGCTATAATAAAGCTTTTATAATGCACAGTAATTAGGAGATTCGGATGCTGCTAGGCTGAGTTCGGCTAAACTGCACCTATGCAATATGCATGCTTTAGAAGTTAAAAGTACATTTGTTCAGCTAGAAGGTTATTAGTTTCAAAGAATGTGCCCTAACCAGGTAATAATACATTTTTGCATGTATGCTTCCATGCGTCATTGATCATTCTGAAAAGGTTTAAGTGTTGTTTTATCGGGGGGTTAGCTCCCTGCTGAGCTGTCATACAGTTTTTAAAATACAGTTTGTCGGATTTAATTTTCTTTTCAGGTTGAGTAAAAAAAAACACCAGCTTTAAAAGTATTTCTAAAGCAACTTTGAAAGGGGTCTTTTATAAAAATATAAAGCAACACTAATGAAATGATTGATTTGGTTTAAAAATGCAGTTATGTTTGCTATTTAGATAAGGTAAGTTTATAGACAATCAACAAATATATATTCATATAGAAATTAAGATACTTAACGCTCAATGGGATCTTACCTGTTTTGGGATGAAGGAACTTGAGAAAGTGATAATTGACCAGAAGAATATTCCACAACTCAGAATCACTTTTCTGTTAAATCGATCTCCTAAATAACCAAAGATCGGTGCAGCTATCATAAAGCTACAGATGAAAACTACAAAACAAAAGTAAAGGGAGATTAGTGAGTGGTGGGTTTTTTGACCAGTCTAGAACATTCATCATGTGCCATTACGTGAGACCATATACTTATCATTTAAATATCATATGTATGATACAGAGCAAGAATAACTGCGTGAACCAGCAAAGAAAAATAGGTCCAATAATTATTTGTGTAATCTTCTACCTGTTGGAATTTTTTAAATAATGTAGGGAAACCTTATATTCAGAACAACGCAAAATGAGAATATCCCACATTGTCCAATATGTGTAACTATTTTTAATCCAGATCTGTTCCTGATGTCTAATTCTTGTATTACGTACAGTTAGATTATACTATATATATATATACCATTCATGCTTCAATAACACTTGTTTGTATGTACAAATTACTTTTCAGACAAAATTAAAAGGAACTAGTATGGGGTTCAAAGGTGTAAGTACCGTGTATTATAAAGTGCAGAAGAGTAATGTCTAGACCATAGTGCTCTCCTCTCATGGTGATGTTAATTTACAAAAACACAAAACAGATGGCAAATCATTAATTGAAAGTAAGCCAAATCCTTGAAGTTTGGGGAGATGTGGCATGGAACCATGTTTAATTACAAGGTTAGCTTTCAAGTGCTTGTTAAAAACCTGTTGTTATCTTTGGTCTCTAATACCTGCCCATTAAATGCGATTAAAAAAAATATATATTTCCATCAGTGTTTCAAATCTCTGATTTATGAATAATAATAAAAAAAAAGTTTCATTGCTGTTTTTTTCCTCTAAGGATGAGGCCCACGCGTCATAGAGTGGCTGGCTTTATGCTGTTATAGGCCTCAGAGATCTCATTTTGGAAATGTTTATTACCAGTTTCCAGGATTACCAGGATTTGTGGAGACCTGAGAGAAATGAAGCTCCAGCTCCAACAAAAGTGTTTAAGAGGATGATCATATGTAAATTTGGCAAACAAAAATTCACCCTACCTCGTACACATCTAAGGGGGAACCCAATACCATTTAGGGGCCAGAATGAACAACGTATGATGTGTTAATGAGTGATTTTCCACACATAAATACATGACCTAGACCTTTTCTGGCTTAGTTTTAGCACACAGGCGGACTCTGTAGCCCATTAGTACCACAAACGCCCAAATGGGCCCCTCTCATATTCAAGAGTTGTTAGTCATAAGGTAATACCTATCATTGGGCCAACAAAGAAAATGATGTAGGGGTTACATAAGCTTTAAGAACCTCAGAAGATAAAATATAGTATTTGTATAAAAAAATGTTGGAAGGTTGCGCGTTTCAATTTATGCTGATTAAAATGAAAGTAACAGGAAAATATGAAGTAAATAAAGGGTATGTTATACCAGTAACCAACTGTATAATTAGCAAATAGTTTTCTTTCAGACTAGAGTAATTTGTATTTTATTTTAACAAAAAAAATGTTGCCTTGGTAACAAATTCTAAATATTTGAGGAACAAAATGTGAAAAAGGGAGAACAGACAGTTAAGTGTACAGGTGCTACACTTACAGTTAATTAAACACTCATGAATCATTGCTCTAGATTTAGTATTAATACTTTGCCTCAATCTCCTCCTTGTGACCTCAAGGCTTTTAAATGCAATATACCAAGCAGTGAATACTTGTTTTTGGCGCACAACGTGAACTGAAAGCCTTATACAAACCAGTGCTGTCTCTGCATCTCTCCTACAGCACCATATAACCATATACTGCTGAATCAAATCCAAGGTAAACTGTATTTAAAGATATTGCCTGATCCAACTTTTGACTAAAAAACAGTTAATTTTCATAATTTAACAATGCTTCAAGTTTATTTGTGCAAAGCTGCATTTAAAAAAAAAACCTGAAAGGGACAGTTTAATGTTCCCGACACCTCCACTGTAGAAGAATACATATAAAAGCACTATGGGGGTCCTTTAATGTGCATTCTAAAGAAAAACGAGAGAAAAAAGTAAAACACCAAATTGCAGCCATGTCGTAGCAGCTGCCCTCCTCCATCTTGGTCCAACTATTCTTGCCACTGATTGGCACTTTTAAGCAGCCAATCAGTGGCAGGAAGGTGCTCACATTAAAGTCAATGGGTGCACTTTCCACACACACACAGAGGTCTGAGTATTTCACGTACATGGATGTGTATTCAGCTGATTCAGAGATTCTGTAAAAGGGACAAAACATACGCATTAAAGTGCATATGATGGCTGGAGTTTTGCTTTAAAATGTTAACTTTATTCCTTATATGGATAGCCTGAAGTTATCTACTGGGGTATCAGGACTTGTTTTGGTCCAATTGGATACAAAATGAGTAAATTTGTAGTTTTATGTCTTAGACTGTTGGATCATTGGCATCCCTAGACATTTGAAGTTCTGAAATAAAATATCTCTCCTTAAAACCAAACAGTTCTTTTTGTGGAGACCTTTGCAGAGCCCTGTAGTATATTTTTCAGCAAAACAGATGTGCAGAAGAGTAGGACCCTCAAGATCAGAGTGGCTCCAGTGGTAGTGCCTAGGTCAGGCCTAGGGCAGCGACCTCTATAAAACACTTAACACCAGACTCCATTTTTATGTAAATAATTGCGTATTACAATGGAATCCTAAAAATAACTTTGCAATATTTTGTTTTCTTTGAAAAAACAAAAAAGCCACCATTTTCCTTTCCAGTTCCAGTATAGAGTCTATGCAGTATTGTTTCTAAGAACTTGAACCTATGAATGATTGTCTCCTGTCACATATCATATGTGAAAGTACATGTAGCTGCAGTCTTTATTTTGACTCTATTAGGTTTAGACCCAAGCGGTCTAGCCGGTGAACCCCTATGACAATTATCTTTTATTTTATTTTTTGTTTTGTTATACATATCCTGCTGATCAACATCTATGGTTTCTCACAAAACCCAACCATCTTGTATAACTGCCCTGACAATAAGAGATAAACAGTGGTTCACAGTTTAGACAGCGATAACACTGACATTTAACCCACAGGCTCTTCTTGAAACAAAGGATGTATTATATTTGTGCGGTACAGGTATCATACAAATTGACACTGGTATAGTACATTATGGATGAACTACACATAACAAAGCAAGTGATAATGGTGTTTGGACAAATTAATTTAATTTTGAGGACTTCCAAATTTGAAACTTGATAAAATGTTTTTTTTTTTCCAAACTAAATTCACTTGAAGAAAAACAAAATCTATTATGAACATTTAAACAGTTTCCAATATATATATTAGTACCATATACATCTGATTCTTTGCATCTTTGCGTATCTGGTTCTTATCTGCCTTCAAAGTCTACGTTTATATAAATCGACATGTTGGTAGATAAATAATGTAGGATTTTTTGTATGGAGCACACACACCATTTTTTTGTATATATAACAGTTCTCACATAAAATAAAGTAAGAGACAAAGAGGTGGGTGGTTTGGTCAATTTACGTTTTATCACTAATATGTATTCTCAATACACAGCCTGAGGATATCCTGAAAGGATAACGTAATTTGCTTGATCAGCAGTGTCTAATGCACGTCCTTACAATTTACCCTCATATAAATGTATTACATACTATGTTATATATTATTTATATATACATACACACATATATGTTTATTAATTAAATATGTAATTAAGTTAAAAAAATTTGCACATACCCCCACATATGGGAAGGGGATTCAGACCAAGGACTAAGTGTATAAGTTGGCAAAATGTATACAATCATGGCCATTTATATAACAAGCTGGTGCTAGGGAGCTGCGGACATAAACATTTACTCTTGTGCCGTGTGTCATTGTCAGTGACCTGTGTTCCTATCTTGGTTCAAAGAATTACTTGCCAAAAAGAAGAAACGCGTGGCCCCAATACTTTTAAAGGCATACAGTTTTTCCAGCTGTTTAAGGGTGTAACTAGAAATCGATAGGCTGCAGTGTAAGAGATTTAATCTTTCTTGGAATATACATGAAGGGTTTGAGAAGTTTCCTTCTCATCTAAAAGCACAATTTTTTTTATAAACCATAATATATATTTTACACATTTTACAGAGCCTGCTTTGAAGGGTGAAGATGAGAACTATGGATCCTTTATTCAGATGGGCAGTCAGACAATTCCAGTTGTGATATGAACAATGGGTAAACAAGGCACTAGCCCAAATGCTTATCATCAGATCATACCAGGAAGGCAGGTCCTCCTTTCGCCACGTACCCCATTTTGACCCAGGACTTCTACCTTCCATTACCAGCACACATTATTCCATCCAAGTAGACATAAAGAGTAACAAACGAGGTATCTTGAGGTCATTAGAATGTTTCCCCATCTATCCGCAAGGCATAGAGAATACATGAATGGACAGAATGGCCAGTTAAATGAATCCTGCAGTGTAAGGCAAATTTCATTAATGGCCTCTGAAGTGAATTGAACAGTGTGATGGTAGTGATGAAACAAGCAGGAAATGAGCTGCGAGTCCCACACCCAGTGATGTCCAGTAATCTATTAAGTGCACGACTAAGCGAGTGATATCTGTACATGAGCAGAAACTCACCACACCCTGGTGACAGGATCCTGTGCCAATAAAACATTTACACAAATATATAAAACGGCATACCTAAAAATCACATGTGATATCCCTTTTCATAAAAAAGCTGCATTGGCTTACATCGTCAGATTTTAATGGAAATGACCCATTTTACTTCTGCAAAATAATTTGTATGAGGTAAAACGGAGTGGAGCCCAAGTCAGAAATTTAAAATTTACAATGTGACCTTCATCCCTATATTCCTACTCCATGCACCACTGCGCTTTCCTAGATTTTCCTAAGCTAACGAGAAACAATATACTTTTTTAAAATAAATAAAATTACAACATTTTAGGAAATCCTAAAATGATTGGGTGGGGAGCTGTATCCATCTGCATTGCACTTGTCAGATTCCTTTTCATATAATGAGAAGGCAGGCTCAGCATGGCTATTTCACAATTAGCTTCTCTTTAGTCGGCTAGAAGGTAATACATTGTTATCCGAGCGCTGGATGTCTTCAGAATTCAATCACTGTCTGTTTGGTACAGCAGGTATTCTCTCTTCTGCTCGCTATGACTAAACATAGCTTACAGATGTAAGTCAGGACTGGTATCCCCTGGTTTTTGGGACTTTTATTTTATTGTCACGATCTTTTACTTTTATAGCCCCCAAAATTTACACAGTGCTTCTTTAAATACATACGTTCAAAGGGTATGACAAGACTAGAACTGACAGACCGATACATTAGGTAAAGAGGGGCCTGCTTACAATCTACTACATCAAATAATGTAACTGATACACCATATGCTTCCAGTCTAGTAATTATGTTGGCCTGGACACCATTAACAGCACTGGCTTTCAACATCTCCTTGCCGATGTGGAATGTTCATCAGTGCCAGCAGACATGCACAGGTAGAATGTGACTGACACACACACTTCAAGTTCCTGAATCGCCTATTGTATGTATTATGATAATAATGGTAATTGATTTCCTTGATATCGCCTTATATTGCTTGCTAAATAGATGATCACTCCCAACGTGATGACACATGGGGATGGTCTTCTATTTAAGATAATGACCTTCACTTCCATTCACTGGCGTTGCTGTGTTGCTGTGTAAGAAACAATACTAATCATTTGTGGCTTAGAAGAATCAAACCCACCTGTAAAGCTGGTTATGTCTCATTTATTTCAACAAAGCCTTACAATGAATAAGTAGCATTATACCATGATCAATCCTGACCTGATCACTTTAACTACACAATTAAATGTATTGTTAAGTAATTTAGGTATTTTCTTTTACTGTGAAAAAACATGCAAAAACCCGCCCAGGAAATGCCAGGATGCCAGAGATGTTCGCATCCAGACAGAGAAGCCTAATCTGAAGCTGATTAACATTACTAACATTACGTACCTCTATTTAAAAGATTTCTGATTGATGATCCCTGCCTTTCTTAGCAATCAATAATATATTTCCCCATAGAAGGAAGCCATTAAGAAATACCGCTCTTTACTGATGAATCACACTCAGTAACAGGTGTATTAGCTAACATACCATGTTTAGATTAAAAATATCCCCTTATACAGGAGGTACAAAATAGGACCGATCAACACAATAAACACCAAAGCACAATTTCAGAAGAAGACAAAATATTGTACTATGTTGCCTCTCGACCAATAACAAATGTATGGGGCTATGCACATGTGTGTCTCAAGTGCCTGTACAAGCACATCTTATTGCCATAGCAACCAATTCCTGCTGAATGAACTACTGAACCATTCCATGGGTCGCCTTAATGATAGGACCACTTGTCAAAACCTTTACAAGAACCATTTTTTTTTTATACACCGGTACATCTTATTAAACAAACATGTATGTGCTAATACTATAATTGACACACTGAAAAGGGGCACTATTTACAATTGCGCGCATAACATTTTCTGACCAAAATACATCTACTGTAGCTTCTAGAGAGCATGACTATGTCAGCGTTGGTCACGCCGGCCAGCCATACAAGGATAATGTCATGAAAGTATATATAATTCTATGTAAAGTTATATGTATAGAAAACATAATAAAGTTTAATGGGTGAAGTGTATACTTGAAGCCTGAGGGCTGTCCCAAGTCTTTTATATATTATAATATAATTTTCCCGGCACCAAGAAAATTATCCAGCCTGTGTGGTAAAGAATGAACCACGCTGTTTTAAGGGACTAATCGGGAACACCACCGGATATACCAGAGCTTCCTAGTTCTTTAAAAGGAAGCAATGTAACTTACTGGAAACATACACAAACTTGAACCGACTGCCAGAACCATCGTCTTTTTTTTTTATGTGCGTTATGGTTTGGACCGTTTACAAGAAGCAGTACTAACATCTTTCAAAACATGCTTTTTGTTCCTATGATTGTTTCAGGCTCTTCCAGTGGTTACTTTAACCATTTGGGTGCACAGGGGTGACAGAATGAGTCGCAAACTGCCCTGACACACAAATAATCTTTAACCCATTCACTACAGGTGACCCAGCTTCTGTTGTAGTGATTTACACATGATCTGCTGTCCCTGGTGCTGATCGGAACAGCGAGTCAGAATGATTTATCTCAAACAAGTAGCAATACAACTACAAGCTGGTTTCTAAATACAGGTGGTGTTGGGGCACTTTTGGCCAGGTGATCGTCATGACATAGTACATAACAACACCTGAGTAAACTGATAAGTAAATATGCCCTCCAGGAATGCTGTTCTGCTTTCTCTTGCCCCGAGCACAAATTTCAATAAGCATTTAAGAGGTTAAATATTTAATAAAGATTCTTCGTACAGGTTTATTATACTTTCTACCTTCCAGCTCTGTTGGTCAGACATTATGACTAACACATACTTGGAGGCATAGAGACTTCTTTCCTTTATCAACTTGCCTCATATCACAAAAAGGCCATTTCACTTGGCAGTTTGTCCGACTAACATTTTTTTTGCCTGTCATCAGCTTAAAGCAATCAGACAAAACCAAAAAATCCCAATCCCATAGCTTTAATGTCCTCAATGGCAGTCATATACAATATATTGGCACAACATAAGCAGAATGTTTAATGTGAAAAGACACATCTAGTGTGTACATGCAGAGAAATTGTTATATTTAATCACTTAGTAGTGTTTACTTACAAAAGAGACCTTCTGCATTCTCTTCCAGGAATCACAATGCGAGGAGTATAATTATATTTGCATGTATGGCTATACAGGTTGGGTCAAAGGTCAGAGAAATGCAAGACTTAAATGAGCTTTCTAATGATACTCTTGTGAAGGACAACACAATAGAATACATCAATATGGTATATATAAATAAAAAAAAATCATCAAGTAGCCAAACCCTAGCAGATTCCATAGCCCGGTGGGAAATGGAGACAGCAGAAACAATGTGTGGGTGTGAAAATGTGTAGGTAAGTAACGGGTATCTCAGGAGGATACACCATCTCTTATCAGCTTTCCTCCTCCTTGTTACAGTTTCTACAACATTATCTACACATAGGCTTTTAGCAGCACAATGAAAATATAGTAGCAAATCTTCTGCACTATAACAGAAAAAAACCTGCCACTGCTCAAGATCGGTTATTAAAGGTTTACTGGAGCTATGATTGATAACATGATTGATAACATATCACCAAGTGAATTATGGATCAAGATAATTGGGTTTCCATGGGGCTTTTAAGCTTTTTTTGTTGTTGTAATGTGATGAAATAAGTCACATTTCCATGATTTATGAATACATGGTCTACTTTCTGCACCTCTATATCTGGCTTGTTGTCTAGGTGGCAAGTCTTATATTAACATAGATAATATCAGTACAGAGAAAGATACAGGGTGTACCTCTGAATTCCTCTGGTGCATCTAAGAGGGGTCTGATCTGCAGACATCTAAGCCATTTAAGTAAATGTATATGCCAAATACTGTAGGGGATGTATACTGTATGTGTGTGTGTGTGTATATACTCACACATTTACACATTTATCCATACACATGTACACACAGACACTTACATTAACCACTGGCATAGAAATTGCGGCATACACACAGCTTCTGTTTATTTCTAGCAATGCTTGTCAGTTTTGCAACATTCACAAAATCCTATACTAATATTATACAGATTATAGCGGGTCAGTCTAATTGTACCCAACAGCAAAGAGAGCCATTTTTTAGATTGTTGAGTACATTTTGCCATTTAAGTAATTGCTTGTTGACGGAGTGCAGGCAAATATGTCAGCAGATGTCTTTTCTTGGCAGCAACTGAAGCTGAATGAATCAAACCAACCAAACTGCAGCTCCCAAGTGTTTCCTGAAATATAATTAAAATATGAGTGCTGCCACAGCTTCTTGGGGATTATCTCAGGTTTGCGTATGTGACGTGCCCACAACGTGGATGCTGTACAGTGCGGCTCACACAATTAGATTGATTTAACCCAGACCCAGTCTGATTAAAACTGACAGCAATGAGACAAGGTTTTATTCCTAATGCAAACAGAAAACCTCTCATTAATAATTAGCAATGAATATTAAAACATATATTCCTTTGGACAGGAGGCTCTGCTTGGTATTTCTGCATCGCTGGTTGGCAAGCCACTTGCTTATGGTCATGGGAGTATATATATATATATATATATATATATATATATATATATATATATATATATATACACACACAGCTATAGTATGGAGGACAGTAAAGAAAAACATGAACATTTGAGGCTTACTAACATCCTCTCTTTATTCTTAACTACATCAGGATTGGATACAGCCATCCAACAGCTGGTCTACAAATCCTTGAATTCGTAGACTGAAACAAAAAAACCACTCCTTTTATCCATAATAAATACGTTTTTTTCATTGATAGAAACAACAGAATGGACAAAAGATAAAAATATTTTCATTTTTTTGGTTGAAATTCCAGATGTATATAACTTAAAAGGCTAATTTAAATGTAAAATGCCTTCTGGATCTTGTTGGATCTTCCAACCAAAAGGGAGATTGGAGCAAGAAGCCATGCAAAATTTAGTTGACACATTTAGAATCACGCAAGAAGAAAAGTTTAAAGCAAGCAAAATGTTCACTCCAGCAATTCAATGAATATTATAAACTGCAAAGTTTGAATAGTTACCTAATCTCCAACCAAAGGAATATTCATGATGGACGGACAGATACAATTTATTGCAAAGGAAATATACATATGGAGAATATTCTTTATTCTGACCATATGCGATCTTAACAGCCATATAAAGAACCAGACATATAAAGTAGAAAGGCCAACCCCAGTGAGCATTTTCTAAAAGCAGGACTGAGTTGGCCCTGCATAATGTCTATTTAGATCTGGAAGAGGGCAAGCGATTATCTGTGCATTATGCAAGGCCTCAGCCTTAGTTGCAAGACAAATTGATCAGGGTTGGTCCTTCATAATGTACAGTGAATGCAGGAAGCGGAAATGTTCTGCTTTCCTACAAACACAGAGTAGTCAATAACCACCACGGGTTCTAATTTCAGTCTCATGGTAAGTGGGTAGATTCTCAGCTCAGCAGTATGAAGAGGACTCCTACTGTATAACAATGAAGTTTCAGTTGAAACGTCTGCTTGAATGCAAGATTTCCTCTTACTAATGACATATAAGAGTTTCTATAATAGGTCAAAGATATCTAAAGCTAATTCACAGATTTCCAGTTATGTGTAAAATGTTTGGTAAGTAAGTGAGTAATTGGAAAAAATCCCTAAGCTCTCACAATAGATACAAGTATTTAATAAATGAGCCATGTATACAAGCTCTGACCTCCACTCAATATTTTTCTACTATGAAGATGGAAGACACTATAATGTTGTCTAAACAATATACAATCTCAGGTGAGAGCGTTCTTATTTATGGTCACCCCGATTTCTCAGTTGGGCTGAACCATTTGCTTACAAGCTGTGCAATATTTACCGTAAATTGTAATCCTAAATAAATCACTGACCAGAAGCTTCAGGGGATCCCTTCCAGGAACTATAGTATGCAGATGCAGAAGGAGAGCGAGAACGAGGGCAAACATGGAGTAGGCTTTGATTATAACAAGCATTACAGCATTCCTATTAAGAAATACCACTTCCTTTGTGAGTGTTTTTAATATATATTTACATCTATTCAGACTATATTGCATTTTTCATGTTTGTTCTTTTATTTATTGTACACAAGGCCCACTTCCTATATATTGTGGTGTCTTTCTAATTGATATAAGAAACCTCTGAGGATCTGAATCCGCACCATTACACCACAGTTCAATATACATTACATAGTTCAACAGCTGCTCTACATAATTATAGTTAAGAGCTACTCTGGTTAGACGCTATTAAAAGAATAATTGTATGGGTGACTTATATAAACATAATAGCATGTATGTCCCACTGTACATTGAAAGTCTACAATACATTACTGTTACATATAGCCAATGATGGTAAGACTTCCAGGGACACTGAGAAGTAAAAGGATCCATAAAAGCAGTATTCTCAATTGCTTATTGTATTTGATACTACGTCACTGCAACACAACAATATACTAACTTATACTAACACTGCTTCTTAATATTGTTATTAAGGTCCTTTTTTTTAGATTTAATTAGTATTTTTTCTTGAGACCTCTGAGTTCTGACAGTTTATTTGACGTTGTTTCTTTTTGTATTATGATCCAATAAAAAGGTATCAACTTCAAATAAAGACTATTTTTTGGAGCCAATATGGCAATACCCAATCCATTTACTTTATTCTGTTATTTCATTACTAATCAAAGCCAAGTAATGGTTTTATGACAGACAATTTGGGAAGAAAATGACTCTTGGGAAGAAACAGCACTTTTGTCTTCTGGTTATATATAAAATTATAGATTAAACAACAGCAGCAGGTTTCCTTTTAAAATTGCTGACATTTTGTGATAACTAGTATTTATGAGCCTATGATAAGGAGCTTGCTACTAATAATAATTGAAATGTGAATTACCAATTCCTCCCTTTTTTATATTTAAATAATTCAAAAAACTATTATTCATCATCATTTTTCAAGTGGTAACTTCCTTTAGAACGTATAGCATTAATATGAAATGAGCATTACACTGGCGGATTTTATACAGGGAACCCATTTGTAGATTTTTTCTCTTCTCCCCCTCAACAAAGCTGGTAACTCTACATGAAACAGATTTAGTGAAAGTCTTTGTATATTTCAACTTTAACCAAAAATGTGTTATCCGGGGCGAATAAGGATAGCATTTTAAAAGGTAGAAAGTTTTTATGTTTGAATCATTGTGGATCAACAACGAAACGTTATTTGACATATTAAGCTTGGATTTTTTTCAGCAGCCTCATTAACTATCGAACTATATTTTGTCTTCGTGTAATTCGGGCAGAATCTCCCAAGGGAGGATCTCTAAAATGTAGCGCAGCAGTTCCACATATTTCAACACAGTGGAAACTACATTTTCAAAGTTCTATTTCTTGCACAGTCACTTAAATCAATGTAATAATTAAAACATATTTAATCTATTCTCAATGTTAGTGTTTTTTCTCTAGTGGACGTTTCACAGATGTTTAGTTTCCTACAACATTTGGGATGTGTAACTACAAAAGCAGCAAATCAGCAAAAGTCAGATCCCCCAAGTGTCTGAAATAACCTGTTTAGTCTTTTTCATTCTGTTTGGTTAAAATTGCTCAAGCGGAAGGAAAAAAAAAAAAAAAAAGACACACTGAGAAGCATGCAGCGCTCAGTCGTCTAGCACACTGTCTACTATACATACAAAATAATATTTTACTTCTTAATAAATTAAATGGCTCTGTATCTCAGATTTTTTATATTTATTTTATATTCAGATCAAGTTTGTGGACATAGCAGGAATATTAGAGTCAAGAACGCCAAATGTCTCAAAAAATATAGATTAAAAATGTATTTACCCTTGTACATATATATATATATATTTATTGGTGGAGCAGATGAGTTCACATTTTTGTGTGGTTATTTCCCTTTGTGAAATGTGATATGTATGGCCCAAAGAAAAATAGCACCTGCTTAAAGTAGGTCATGTTACATTATACACCAATTTATGAATATACTAACAATCCCCAGGGTTGTCTCAAAGAATTCCCCTGTTCTGTACAGAATTTCCACTGTAAATGGAAAAAAAAATCAGGGTATTCCATACAAAGTTCCCTTTTTTGCTAGTTTACAATATCATTCCCCAGTTGTACATTCTTCAAGGAAAGCCTTTTTTTTCTGCATAGCAATTCTCTGGATATTTGTTCTAACATTTCAAAGAGGAGAGAAGTAATCTATTAGCAGATATTATATGTAACCCAGTCCATTTACTAATTTACTCTGTTCATGACCTCTGGTCTAGATTTTCAGCTAATATGCCCTCAGCCAAAAACCTTTACCCGACCTTAAAAAAACAAAACAAAAAAACCCCCATATACAATTCCTTGAACAAGCGCTTGAAAAAAATTAAAAATTCCATTTTATTGGAAAAAAATTGTTTCCAGAAGATACAGCTAAACCATTTTTTATACATGATCCATCATACTCCATAAAAACAGCATTATTTATTTATATGGCAACTTTTAACCAGATTACGCTTTATTTTGCGATTTTCCACACAGCATATTATTCAGAGGAGATTAATTTAGCTGCATATACAAGGTCCTTCACTGTTAAAACACAGAAAAACATCTGCATTTGTAAAAAGTCAATATCATTTCCAGAAGCCTAAGGGTTTGTTTTAGAATATCTGAATATAAAATAACTGAAGTGAAATATAAAGTAATAATACAAGCAATCAAATTCAATTTTGTAAAAAAACAAAACAAAAAGTGTAATAAGTGTCTCCAGATTCTGTAGCAGAGATATATGCCCTGTGCTGCGACAGATTATAGCTCTTCATTTTAATGGGAAATGCCGAAATTAGGCCACACACGAGTCCGTTACCAACCATTAAGGAGACAGAGCTGAAAAAGAATGGCATCATTCACCCACACGGGTAGCAATATTATGGACAAAAGGGTAACTTTTTATCCGTTTTCTAACAATATAAATGTTGCACCACTTTGAGATTTAATTAGAGATGCACTACATATCTAAGGTAGATCATTAAAGTAGAGATAAAAAAGTCCACATAGGAAGTCCAAATAAAGCTAGTAGGTGAAACAGATACAGTAATTCAAAATGCCTTCAAGGCTCAGTAAACTGGGATCATGACCTATCACCGCCAGACAGCTCCATATAATGGAGACATACTTATATCAGGACTCACCTGTCTGTAGCAGACCTGCTCCACTGTCTTTTACTCCAAAGTGTTGTTGGATGTCCAGTAAAACACCTAGAACAGAGAAAAAGAATGGACTTTTAGAACACTTTAACGCCAACTACTCTAGAGCTAGACACGTTAGGAGCACACTTCTATCTTAAGTCACTTTGTCAGATAAAAACAAATGTAACCAACAACATATCAGATGTTAATTACAATAATACCTTGGGTATATTACACATTTATTTTCTAATGGGCTTTTCATGTGTCCCCTTTCATGCTCTTCACATCCCACCTCTCCTGTTTAGGTCAGAATGTCATTATTATGATTAATAATATCTTTTATTTATATAGCGGCAACAATTTGCACAGCCCGTCTTACAATACAGTAAGCACACTTTTCATTTCCTTGTGTATAACACACACACATACCCACGCACTTCAATACGCTTAAAAAACAAGGAAAATGACACATATTATAACCAAGATTTTACAGTACACACTGACCTAAGAGCAATTAGCAGACTGAAAGACTTGTTAAACTAGAAAGGGAAACACTAAAAATACAAATTGCTTTTCTAGCAACAATTACAGAAGTTACAACTCTTTCCTCTTTTTTGTTTTGTTTCCCCAGCGCATGATCCCCTTCTTTTTTTTTATTTCATATGTTTTACTGAATGCTA
This sequence comes from Spea multiplicata, assembly GCA_009364415.1. Lineage (NCBI taxonomy): Eukaryota > Metazoa > Chordata > Amphibia > Anura > Pelobatidae > Spea > Spea multiplicata. The sequence goes on along the minus strand of VKOC01018832.1, from coordinate 62,402 downwards.
CCTTAATGCAGAACATCGATAATATTAACTGTGTGAAGATTTACAAAGGTAATATATATCTATATAAGAAAATGGTCATCTTACTTTAGATGCAGTCTAAGTCGCCATAACAAGGGTAACTATTAGGTACATCAGAGTCCTTGGCATTGATCAAATTGAGGGGGTTGATTTACTGCTCCATTTATCAGTTACGGTGTCAAAGTTTATTAAGTGATCGACATCCTGGCCGCCTAATCTCCTTAACCTGCGGTATATCCTGTATACTTCTAGGAGACGGAGGCATACATAACAGCCATGAGATCCGTGGGGGGACTTATAAGACAGCATCTAGAGTGTTAGATCAGCATAACAATTGCCTTCACGCTGTGCTCTTAGAACAACGCTGCAGATCTTTGGGCCGAAACACAGCAGCTAATACATGCAAAAAATTAAATATATATTATTTTTATTTATTTATTTATTTTACAAACAAACTGAACAGATATCCAAAAAGAAAACCCAGCAACGAGTGACATTTCAGAAAGACAGAGGCAGTATACCCAATGTGGGTCATGTGCCATTGCTTTAGGAAATCGCTTTATGAATTAAAAATTGTTTTCGGCTCAGCTGACCCCAGCAAAGTGGCTTTTAAATGAATTTAAGTATATTCCATAACCGTTTTTTTTTTTTCATATCTGCATTGAGCAGAATTCAAGTCTTTTTGCCTCAAATGCCTTTTTCTTTCTTTTTGTACTGCCCGGCACGCATTAACTGTGGGCTTCTTTATAAGAAAATAGTGAGTGATTGCAAAGACGTTCGTGACAACAAAGCCTAGAAATGCATTAGCCCGCAATCTTAACCGTTACTTCTCCCGAGGGTACCGTTACCCCACTTACTACATAATACCCAGAATCAAAACTATATCATAGCTTAATTTGAACTACATATTTGAACACTGTTAAGCTGAGAGTTTTTTTTTATTTTAAAAGTAAAATAATTTGTTTAATAAAGGCTTTCCTTTCTATTATACTTAAATGCCAGGTCTGCAACTGGGGTCCCTAATTGGAGAGCTAAAACAATTTTGAGCATCAGAAGAAGCCACTTGTCTGGAATATTGATAAGTACTGTTGAGTCTGTGATGTCTGCACCATCTGCAAACCAAATGAACTGTCAGGTATTAATGAATAATAATGTAATTATATCGCTTTAGGACAGAAGACAATCATAGTGCGCTGCTTTTGCATATTCCACAATGATTTTTGTATTAATTGGTTTCACTCATGTCTGGAAGCATGTCCTGTTGGTACCAGGTCCAGTAACCATATGTACAGGTGTGCCCAAAATCTGGGTGTATAAAGTACAGAAATTGCATTAATATTCCATTTGCATATATTGTCTTGCGCAACAATATGTCCTTCACCCTTTGAGCATCAACATGATCACACCACAAGCACTCCGCGGATTAAATATACATCAGCAATAACACGGTGTGGGAAAGTTGTATCTGAAACAGTCCACAAAAGATGTAAGATAACTTACTTGGGACACTGAAGTCACATTATACAATAGTTTCAGGCAAACCAGGTGTATCATGAATGCGCATACTTCATAGTTATGCGAGTCAGGAATATTTAGTCCCACGGGGAGTACCCTTCTTCACCAGGTGTGCCTTAATATTGATGTTCTATAGATTTGGATACCAAAGAAAGATCATAAAGAGAAACACATTAAGTTGACTGTGAGGAACCCCCTCCTCTCATTTTTGCCCTTTTGTCTATAGGTCATCTTCCTGTGGGAAACCACGGAGGAAAAGACTATTCTATTATGTACCCTTTTCATATGAGCAGCAAAGTTTTATCTACTACTCACCTTTTACAACATATTGTTCTTTTTCTGTGGTATCCATTACATGTTTTAAGTTGTATTAAGCACGTATTGGTATAAATGTCTTCAATAATCTGGTCTCAAGAGGGGGATCAGTTGCAAACAGCTTCATCTGACTCGAGGTGTGTCACATTATCCGATACAAAATTTACAATAACCAGGAAACAGCCACAATTATACAACAATACATTCAGACACATTCAATATTATTGTTGTGGCCACAGTCACAAAGACAGCTTTATCTAAGTTGAAGATTTAGCTACACATATATCATATAGATATTAGACACACTCCTTCACAATTATTTTTCTTGCCCAAAAATTACAAGCCTTCTGGCATAAAAATGCTTATAATTACTATTTAGCGAGCTTCTCCAAAACTGCTTAGCTGGCCAAACTTTAGGATAGTGCATACTCGTCAATATATCGTATGAAGCAAAAACAAACAAACAAAAAAACACCAGAAAGAAAAGGAACACAAACAGCCTCACACTTAAAATAGAACGGATATAGGCTGCCAACACTTTTTATTTTAGCTTATTACTTTGGTCATCATTCTTCTTTTAATAGTCTGACAGTCAAAACCTCAGAACAGCTAATGATGCTTTGGAAATATTGTCAATAAACCATGGGTGGAAGGCGTGCAGATACACTTAACACACCCTCCATGTAGGTGTTTTTTTTTTTAAACCCATCATGATAAATGCTTATATTCATCGGCCCACACCTCAGGTGCGTGTAATGCTGGCTTTCCAATCATTCATAGGTTTTCCTATAAATGCTTTTGTGGAGCATTTTATAACACCTATAAATTAAGACACAATATTAAAATAAAACATGATCTAAAGCAAAAGCATAATTATATTACTAAAATTACTGGAATTATGGTCAACAAAGTAACTTATTTCCTCTTGTCAAAGTGTGCAGGGCAGCCTTGATTTTCTGTACCACCAAGCTGCCTCACTGACCGGCTTTGGTAGCCAGTGGTGATCAGAGGCCAGTTGAGGAGAATTGATGATCTGTCCAGACTGGCCCACTGAGCTGTAGAATCTAGCATTACTATCTTTCATTCATTCATAAAATTAGAATTAGGGAGTAGTGAAATTGTTGAGGGTAAGTTCCCTTGAGTTAAATTAAGGGTAACTTTGAATGCATCAAGGCACACCTAGATATTAATGTCTTGATCTCAAATATTTTTTAATTAACATATTTATACACCAGACATCACGTGTCAATACAGAGATCTCTTTATAAATCATATCTTAAAGATGTATTATCCCTTTAGATTGGAACAAAACAAGCTTTAGTCTTAAACATAGAGGTGGTGTCTTTACGGTCAGGGAGGTTAAATTGTGGAATAGACCGCCATCTAAAGTCGTTTTGGCCAATTCAATCAATATATTAAAAAAAGTTTTTCTTAATTAAAAATGTTTTTCTTAAATTAAAACGCATACATGGTTATCACAAGTAAAAGCAGATAGTGTTGATCTAACATACTATAAGATATGAATGTCTAATTCAAATTATCTTTCCCCTCTTGTAAGTGCACGGAGGGAATAAGCACATTGTCTCTATGCAGTTGCCTCTTTCCTCACCCCCTCCTCTCCTGGCCCTTGACTTGCTGAATTTTGTACAATTAAGTTTATTCTTGAGCTTCCATTAACCATATACCTAAAAAAGGAAACCCATAAAGATGTTTTCGTTTGTAAAAAATCAATGTAGACAGGAGACTGCAAGATGAATAAAATGCCAAAGAACTCAAGAGTCCATGAACTCGTGTAACACCTGTATGGAGTTTTATCTTCCATTATCCATACAATATTTGGACAGGCTATATAAAACCTTAGTCATGAAATGTGTGTCAGGTTTATTATTCACTGGGGAATGTTAACAATGAAATCAAGAGACAGGGTTGTATTTGAAGTGCTCCACTCCCTTAATTTCCTGCCTGGAAAAAGTTAGTGACGCATTTTTAAAGAAAAATTGTCTGAAAGTAATATGCGAACAAATATTTTTTTTAAGCATTAAAAATGCTTATAAAAGTGAAACATTAAAAAAAAATTCATAACAATAAAATTGTTTAAGGAATTTTTTTTTTGGAGACGAAAAGGAAGGTATTTTTGCTAGGCGCTTCCTACTGGGTCCTACAAGAAATTCATGCTTAAGGAAAGGATGCAAAGGAAGAATTCCTCCTTTGGCCAGTTATAAAATGGTCTGTGAATGTTGCCGAATTTTCACATAAAGAAAAACGTTCCCTTAAGGAAAGGTCTGGTTTAGGTGTCAGCAAACATATAATTTCTACGAAATTAGAAATAGTATGCACCTGCAGTACAGATATTCCACAATAAGATAATTTTAGTAACCAAAGACGAATCAGATGAAGTGACATCACAGAACCTTCCAAGCGTATAGACCACACAAATCAACAACCTTCCCACTCACATCATCTATTGTGGTTGTGACTCGGAAGTTGGTAGCGCCAACATGAACTCTGCGAATCTGAAACCACAGAAAAAAAAAAAATATTCCTTCACAATTACATGAACAACGCATTCACTAAGACAAAGTCAGAACCAGAAATGTATATTCCAGATGGAAGCGTATTTGAGCAGGACCCTCCCTACTTGGTCACGTATATTGTACAGTGCTGTTGAAAATGAATGCACTCTTTAAATAAAAAAATACACATTGCTTCTATAATAACACAATGGAAGTTAAACATGGTGTTATGGAGAAGACTGCAGCGGTGATGGAAGCTCTAAAAAAAATAAAATATATTACCTCATTATCTATACAATTTAGCTGCCACAATGCAAAAATTCATTTCTAAATCTCTTCAATGAACATTAAAGTTAGTATTTTGACAGGTGCGCTTTACTACTGTGTCAACACTCTGTAACCTTAGACTAGAAGGATTATCTCATAAATTCCTGGACGCAAAAAAATGGCACATTCCGAAAGAGAAGGTACCGTAAAAGTCCTTAAAACACACTGTCAGGTCCATGAAAAACATCAATCATAGTATTAAAAATATCGCCATAAATACATGTTATATATGTCTAGCGTTACATTGGAGATACTGAAGCCACAAAAAAGGTACTGTTTAGGGATGAACAGTCAAATATACTTTATTTATCCATCACATCCGCTTCTCATATTTGCAGTAGGACTAAAAAGAGTTATGGACAACAACTGTTCCAATCGATTCACTTTTCCTACAAAGGAAAAGCATAAACAAATGGAAAGCTTCATGTTATGTATTACTGTTAGGTCAACAGGATGAGCTTGTTGATATTGTCAATCTAGGGCACTTTTAGGATGTCAGGAACTTGCGTTATCTCAATATGTGTTTGTCTTTGTAGACTGCACATTCTCCTCTTCCATGTAAAATTGTTTCAATTATCCAACATGTAGGTTTGCATTCCATTTACACAGAAACAATGGAGGGTCAGGCATGATAAAATTAATCAATATAACCTATGAGTCCTTCAGGCACATAGGGGCCACACAACAATCTATAGACTTTGTACGTTTTCTGCTCGTGTGCAATATTGATGTGTGAAAAACGCATATTATTTACATTCAAAGAAACATGCCTTGTCAATGGGGAGAAGTTCTGCTCATACTGTAGTGATGATATATTTTATAATATCCTCTTTCGCGGTGAGACAGGAGGAAGTCTGTCTATAGACAGGAATCTATGTGATCCTGCTGGACTCGGTACACCAGTAACACCACTAACTTTCTTCATCTTTCAATGAAAACTGCTAATATTACTTTAGAGCCAAAGCATAAATTTAAGCCTTTAAATCCACAGAATTTACCAATTATCAGATTAAAGGCCTGAATAGCGAGACACACACTTATACAGCAAATGAAATGCAGTGACAAGTAAAATTTGACATAATTCTAACCGCTCTTCTGTTAACACAATCATTCTAAAACACATCAGTTTGTGATAATCGTAAGTGTACAAGCTGAGGATTTACCCAGCGATGAACGCCTCCTACCAGCACGCGTGCACCTAAAGTCTAGCAATGCAAGAAATTGAAAAAAACCTCGTGGCACGCTGCCTAAATGAATTATTCATGCTGTGAATAAATCAGGGGATGCCACTTAAGGAAAGCTCCTTTCACTTGCACGCATAGTCTCAGGAGATCAGCTCTACAGCTGAGTCCTTAGAACGCAAGCTGAGAGCACGGTGCTTAGCTCTGCAGAAATGTAACTCGCACCAGCGCATATCTCTGCACACGCGTACTTCGTTTGCTACTGGGAGAGGAAACAGCACAGAACATTATAGAATGACGTTTACTCGGTTATGAGTTACTTCGAAAAGAAATGTTACTTCTTAGACTGTATTATAAATGTCAACATATTACAAGATGCTGAGAACGCCTATGTAAGAGAGCGATAGTTGTCCCATCTAGCCTGCCATTTTTTTTTGGATCTGTTCTAAAATCCTAATTTGTTCCTTGACCTTGTCTTATGTTTCATTCCATTTTATTCATGGAGTGCAATGACATTCCATAGCACTATTACTAAGAAAGAATGAAAATGAACTGACAATATACAAAATTGTTAAAACGTCAACACTTACACATGTTAAGGCATATTGGTAAAAGAGAAGAAAAGGGCAAGTTTAAACTATTTTAGTTATGTCCTGTGTACCCGTTGTAGAGCACTGTGGAATATGACGACGCTATATAAAACAATAAATAATAATAATAATATCCTCATCCCGTGTAGTTTTATATACTCTCACTATTACACTCTATCGCTATATTACTACTATATGGAACACTATCACGTGTAATCAGCAATGTATCATGGCATCTAGTGAGATTAATAACTATTTCCAGATAGACTTGAGCTTACACCATGAGCATTGCATGCAGGGAATATGCTATCACTATCTTTAATATAGGGCAAGGCACGTTTAAGGTCTTACAGTCGGTAGAAAACAAATTCACGCTAGATGAGCCAAACTGTGCTTATGTTCCCTAAATTTCTATGTTTTTATGTTTTACCCAATGTGGCCCCATGATTACTATCATGAATTCACAACCTGAATTCTTAAGTTAAAAAAAAATTAAGTTTTAAAATAAATTGTAATCAATTTAGGTATAAAAATGATTTCTTAGCATTAAGGTCAAGGCTGTACAACCAACAGGCGGATTTTAACAGAAAATACAGAGGGAGTTAAACACTCTGCTTCATATTCTGGTTTCTGTACTGAACAGCTTTCCAAGTGACTCAGTTTTTCCCTCTATTGTTCACGTTCTTCCATGGGAAAAGATAAGATTTGTAGGTTTGTGCTATTACAAAAAAAAGGTCTCTCCTTGATGAAAGGAATTACATGAATTGATTTCTGTGATGTGACTGATTATCTTTCTTCCTGTAGTACAAGCAGCACAGGCTCACTGCACCTGGGACAGGGATCCATACTTTAGCCTCTCCACTGGCTCGGCACCCATGGGATTTAAATAAGCCTCAAGCAAACTGTTCTTCAGGGTATCCCCGAGTGATCTATGGGACTGAACCTAGTATGTACTAACATACTGATTATTCCCTTGACCCAGCAAAACATTGATTGCATCAGTAGCTGGAGATAGCTTTTAGCGGAATCAAGCATGCATACTAAGCTCGCCAAGCACTAAACACTGTATACCTTTGAATGAAAAGTAAGCACTAGGTTTCATTTCCATAAGAAAAATTCAACTTGTTCCAAGTGAAACGGAAAAACTGTGGCATCTTCTAGCTTATTATGCATCTCCACTCATATTAACATGGATAATGGTACTGAAAGACCAACAACAGCTGGAGGTCAAAAAATCCCTTCCAAAGTTTAGAACCTATAAAAAAAAACCCGCAACACTTTTTGTAAATAAACAGGGTTGTGCTAGGTGGGTTGCCGCCATGAGTTTCTTTCCTTTGTTACTACAAGAAAGGCCCTGTAAGGGAAGACTCTCATTAAAGAGCACAAAATCATAAAAAACAGGTAATTTGTTACAAAATCTAGTGGACCATTGAATGCCCATACTAGTCACAGTAATAATGTAAAAGTTTTGCCTCACTCACTTTTTGCAGGGGACACTTGCCATATGACACACGAGTACTCAATGATATATTGCCTCCATAGCACCTGAACCTGCTTAGTAAATGTGCCTGTAATGTTTTTACTTGATTAAACATTTTAAGAAAATAAGGTTTATTTCCTTAACGCACTACAAATTGCAATTACTATTTTGTGGGTTTTCCCCCTAAGTGGAACAGACCCTTTAAATCTAGGTAACATTATAGGAAGGTCCTAGTGAGGAAAGGACCAAGCCAAAAAAGTGGATTCATCCCCTCAGGCTCAAATCAAACAGGTCAAACATAGCAATAGTGGATAAAACACAGATTCTGACCCATTTCTAAGATTTGGCGGTGCTATGTACCAATTCCTCCATCTGCTGAAATACATTATGACCTAATTAAAAAGCATAATTAGCTATGAAAATGAGTTTCAAATTCCATTTTGGCCTCCTGCGTGAAGACAGCCAAAGTATTATTCATAGAATCTTGACATGTATCTTAAAGGAACAGGCTCCTTCACCTTGTTCTTTGCCGCTATTATTGAGCCGACTGAAAGAAATGATATTATGAGGCAGGAGAGGTGTTCGGCCAAACACAAATTAGCCGGGAGAAGGTCAAATGGGAAAATGGATATGGGGTAGATTCCTTAGAATCCCGCCGTGCATTTGCAAAAGGGACGCCATGAAAATTAAAAGGGACCATGCAGCTATCATATGCATTAAAGTAGAATATTATGGCTGAAGTGTCCCTTTAAGCCTATTTATCTGACAGGGAGGCATCAGTGAAGAAAAAAAAACTGTTTGCCAAAAAGTCAATAAATAAAATAAGAAAATGAGGGGGCATGGCTGTTCTTTAACGCTGATAGAGCAATACAACACAAGAGGTTTATATTAAAGAGGGAGTTTGCAAGAGAGCGAATAACATTTCATGTAAATACAGATCACACCGCAGAGTATGATCGTATGATGGGCGTCAACTTCATCATGAAAAAGAATATGTTTGTCCCAAATGATTCTCTTTAAATTTGAAGCAGTGGGCATTTTTAATATGCTAAAAAAAAATACATGAATAAGTCTAAGGTAGTCAGGCAACGTGTCTCTTACCATTTTCCACATTCTATATAGCTATATCACAGAACAGTGTTTTTATAAAATATATATATATAAATAAAGGTTATATAATATAGACAAGGCGCAAATATATGTGTATAATACTACTTAAGATTATATATAAAGGGAGATGAAACTATTAACATAGGAAGCCTTTATATAATGATGTATAGAGGATGCTCAAAAAACTTGTAAGACATTCTAGCAATGTCTTTTGGATTGGTTCATAATGTAGCAAAAATCTATATAAATCTTGCAAAAATAATTTGCGGCAAAACATTCTCTCGAAGGGATAAATGATAAATAGGGTTGTAGAATCCTTATCAGCATACCAAGAGTTCATTCACAATTCAAGTTTTGTGTAAACTAATTAAGATGCCATTTTATCTACTAGAGATAACAATAATGAATTCCAGATGAAAAATATATTTCCCTAAGTATGCCAAATTTCATTTTACAAAGCACAACAAATTCTATTCAAATGAATACTTTTTTTTTTGTAGCACTCTCATAGTTGCAATAAAAAGAAAAATTACATTGGGGTAAGCATAAATAGATAGTCTTAAAGATGTATGGTTTGTGGGCTTTTTTGTACTTTTCTCTTCAAAAGATTTACAAGAAGTGGTTAAGTAAAAAAGTTAAGTCTATCATCATCTACCAAAAGAAGCTACAAAACTGACATTCACACAAAAACAGAATTTACACTGGATTTTGTAGATTATTTCTACGATTTAATGCCACAAAATGTGGCCATGTAATCAATGGGTTATTTAGCCTAGTACAGACGTTAACTAAGCCAACTCATATAGACCCATTCCAGGGGGATTGTGTCTTCTTAAAAGATTCCTTAACGTTTTCATTGGCAACAAAACAGCGGCCTGTGTAGAAAATGGGAAAATGGTAGTCCTACAGCTTTTATCCAAGTAAAATCAGTGGGATCTTGGTGTGCCAATAGTCGTGGGAAGCCTTCAAACACTCACAGATGTGTTGCCTGGTGGACAAGGGTGAGATTTTCCGACTTAATGGCCTACAGGTTATCCAATCTTGAATTACTTAGCAAAAGAACTGAATAGACATATATAACAACTTTGGCCTCAACTAACTCCCTAGCCTGTCTGCACTCTCTCACAGACAACCCAGGAATTACATTTCTAACATGATGTAAGAACGTAAAGGGTCTTTAGAATACGAGCCAGGAAGAGATTTACTTTACCATACCCCAGGGCTTGGGAGGAGAACAATACAAAAGAAAAACATATACATATTCCGTTTCTCAAAGGAGACACATTCGTGTATGTGACCTCCTCCGTTCCCTACATAACTTATACGAGAGAGGAAGCATTCATTACGGCATGTTCCAGAGGAAAAGGGAGGTTGAAAACGGCTGCATTCCATTTCGCAGTATTCTATAGCGTGCAAAACAAGACAATTGATCTCCCGAAAGAATGCCTTGTAAAACAAAAACCCGACCCAGTTGTGTCAATATTTCAGTGGCAAACGCACACAGGTTTGCTTCAATAAATGAATATCATTTACAGAAGTTAATTGATTGATCGGGGCATTCAAGTATGTTTTGGGTTTATGTTAAAGTATGTTATGGAAATTGTTGGGGCTTTATAAATAGTATAACCATGTTTTTGATTGATGGAAAAAAGTCATGCCCAAAACCTGCTAGGGTGCATTTAATATATATATATATATATTATATATACACATATACATACATACACATACATACATAGCTTTACATTTTTTTCCTTGTAAGAAATATATGTGCTAAGGATCAAATAACCAGTGGTATGGAACGTCTGCTAATCTATAAAATTCCAGACTCAAACCAATCTGTATCCGTCTGTTCCCTGCACATATAGCTGGAAATGATAAATTCGCAGTGCAGCAATGTGGGAAAGCATGAACAAACTTTCAAAGTGGCAAGGAAAATAATCTCTCTTTATAGATAGATAGCGTAATGTTCCAGCAACAATAACGCAGAAACTACAGCCTTAGTCGCAGGACATTAAATGTGAAAGGGAAGATGGGATGGAGAAAAGGCAAGTGGTGGAGTTTCACATGAAGACAGAGGTAAAACAATAAAGGTAGATAATAGTGTTAAATCTGTTCTGCTGGGCATAACTGGACCCACACTTAACACCCACCAAAAAACAGTTGTTTTGACTGTTTGTATAGATTATTAGAAGATTTGCACTTTATTATTTTTTACAATGTGCACTACGTGTTATTCTCCGAATTAACCTCATTCTTTGTGCGATGACCTCACTTCAAGCTCTGCACTCAGCTGAAGTATGCCATGCCGCAAGAACACATTGAGACATCAAGTGACCACGGCAGCTATCTTTTCTAGGACACATACATATCAAGTAAGAGAATCTAGCCCCAAAAGGTTATGATATGCACAAATTACAAAATTAGATGGCTAAACGATGCACAATATTTATTAATTTTTTTTTAGACCACTACCTCATTAGAAAGAGTTAAAAGAAGGGAATTGGGCAAGTCTAACTCCCCTAAAAGGATTTAATGAAATATTGGGTGTCTCTGGACGCTGAACTGCTAAACTATTAGTCTTTGTTGTGATCCCATACAAAGTGAGCAATGCTTAACAGTCCTAATCCTCACACAGTAAGCTATGTATTTTTATTCCAACTTTTTTTTTTGTTTAAACAAACCAATACGTCTAGTCTTGAATAACTAATTCATTGAAAATCCTTCTGGTGCATCAAGGGTTAAATATCTGCCATCACTAGAATACACTCATGTTGCTGGTCATATCAGTCATTAGAAGTAACCCATCGCTTTTTTGTGAGCTTAAAGGAATATACCGGTAGCTCATATACACTGGCAGATCATTTAATACCCACCAGTATCTGGAACAGGACTTTTAATTACAAAAGTTTTAGTGCTGCTGCTACAAATAAATTGCCTTGTATAAATCAATTTTGAACATTGCAATAAATCACATATTAGGGGAAATGTTTGTGGTTGGTATGTCCTGTGTAAAATATACACACATAAACAGCACTAATCTTCTAAATGCAGCCTAATGATCTACTAATATTTCATTGTCAAGGGGTTCATTTTTTGTACATGATATTGTTGTTGGAGTCTTTTTCATACTAATACATTGTGTCTTGAAACCAGTGATATAGTTTTGGATATATTAAGTTACAAATAAGACAAAATTATTATCATTACCACTACTATAAAAATCCTTGTGCCTTGTTGCCAATTCTTCATGTTGATTCAGTCACCTGTCCTGTGCTCAGCTCTTTTCTACTCACTCCTCCTAGGCATAGTAATGCGGGGTCTAGTATGTATAAGACGGACGTCCCAGTAAAATAAGAGCTGTGGGTTAACTATATTAAACAATTCTGGTGCTGAGTTTCACATAAGAAGCAATCTAGAACTGACATGTATACATAAACCAAAATATCAAAGTGGTGATGAGGACTCCTATTGCCATTACTGCTGGCTGTTACTTTCAAAAGAACTGGTCACGTTGGGAAAAATTATTTAAAAATAAATAAATACACCCAAAAGAAAACATTTACTCTGTATGGACTATATTTGTGCCCTTAACAGAACCCATGTTCTTCATTTCGGGACTACTATTGTATTTTGGTTTGAAGACCTTTCCATGACAGCATACGGTCATTACTTTTAAAGGGTGAAGAAAATCCCAAACATTGCAAGAGACTTCTAGGTTTTAGAATCTTAATAAAACAGGATTTTCCCCCAATGATGGTGAGGAGACTTTCAAGAAATAATATATTTTTAACTGTACATTATACAGGGCCAAGCAAGACCTTCCTTCGGCAGAAGCTCATTGGGTTTGGGCATTCATAATGTATAGGGACATCAAGGAGTTGAAACTCTCCTTGTAAATAGACTCATCTGATAACTTTTCCAGGTTCTTTTTTGTAGAAGAGTGGTAGAAGTAGATTTAATTAGCACACTTTACTTCCAGTTACGATTGTTATTCATTTTCTGGCTAGGAAAGTACAATCATTCAAACATATGGTGGGTCTGGTGTGGTTGCAGCCCTTATGCCTTCTTGTTTGTCCTGCAAGTGCACACAACACTAATTGCCAATGAAAACATCTCCAATAGCTGACTGAAAAAAGCACAACCATGATGTATACTTCTTTGGTAACATCTTTAATTTAGCTGTCATACTGCATAAGCAATAAGGTACAGAAGAACTTATGAAGTAAACCATCTCTCCCCAGGGGAACATCAGAGTGTTAGCTCCATGAAGCAACCATCACTGTAAATTTGTCTTTAAAAATAACATGTTTGAAAGTTAAGAAAGCCGTAGACACAGCCTACAGCTAAAGGTTTCCAAGGGCAAATTACTATGTACTACAGATCTACAAACAAACCAGCAATCACAGAGGAATCTAAATTACCAGGAGAGGGAAAGGAAAAACCACAAAAATAGGCAAATAAGACGTTCTCCAATTATACCATCTTTTTTTAAGACATTACTTAGTTCACTTGGGTTATTCCGTACTAAAAAGGACATCCTTGACATCCAGCTATATACATGTAGAGATGAGCAAACAAAAGTTTGGGATTCGTAAAAATGTTGTTTTTGAGACAGACTCAGGACAATGTAGATTCGGCCTCACCTTGAATGATTAATGTCCAGGTCGAATGAAGAAGAGATCTTAGTGTATATATTTTGGGAAATTGAATAACGTGTAAATGCTCCACCCATGCGTTAGATAATCGTTAAATATAAAGAATGATGGGATCGTCTCATATTGTTACTTGGAATCATGTCATAATACCTGTTCTGTACTTTCTCGTAGTGCTTTAAAAAGGTAAAAGAAGTTGGGCAAGTTCAACCGCATAACAATTACAGAACATACCACATCCTAACGCCCTCTGTATTGACCTAAAAATGCTCTTGGTGCTCCTCCCTTCAATTAGGAAGGTGAATCAAGCACTTAAATATGTTCACTATTTCTTATGGATGGGCGTATTACCTCTTCCACATCCTATCCATCTGACAGTTGGCAGACATCAACAGAAAAGAACAATAAATATGCTAATGTATGGCTAATTTTAGCAAATATATAAGGTCAGTTGCAATACAAGTCTACAGAGAAAGATACTAAATTATTGCTTTCTTAAGAGTCTATTATTTCATTTTTTTTGACGAGTCCTTAATCAAATTGATTTCACTGATCACATGTATTGGGCAATAAACAACTTATAGGCTGCCCCCAGCCCAAGTTGTAACCCCCAGCTGAAATCAAAAGGAAATACAGCCAGTTACAGATGGTCAGAGTACATTACACGACATTTATAGCTGAACTTTGTTACCAAGGAATACACAAAGCATTCACAAAACAGGCATTAGGGTCACACAGCAGACTTGGATTTTACAACTTCACAATAAACACAGCGGTTACCTAGATCTCTTTTTTGACTATTAACGAAAAACCTAAATTCAAAAGTAGGAAAATTGTAAACTCACACGCGAATATTCAACCTATGACACTCGACTATGATGTAATATCATTCACTGAACCTATGAGGACAGCTGCTAAATAACAAAGCAGTGTTTCTGATAGAGATACTGCTCGGAACTAAGACAGAGCTTGACTGTGAACAGAGTACATACACTATCCCTTTAAGAGCTGGTATGAAAATCCCTAATACAGAGGCACAGTGTGAATACATGTATTCTTCTCTACTTTAAATTTCCGTCATCTATCTGTTTATTACAATGGCACTTTGCTCGACTTTGCTCTACTTAGCAGCTGAATGAAATCCTATTACTGTAATCCCTAACGAATGGTGGTGTTTTAATGGGATAGACTGTCAGACTGTGAAACTACTTTATGCATAGACACAGCAGCCAGCTGATAAGGACATCATGGCTCTGTTTATACAGTGCTGGAAGTGAAGTGTCAGGCATGCTAAAATAATAGACATCCAGTATCATCTATTGGGACTTTTTCACCCAAGTACAGGTTACAGGCGGAACCCTGTCTGAAACGGCATTGCTGGAATACCCATATTATCCTAGGACTTCCATTAGTATCCATAACTTTTACCACGCTATCACACAAGAGCAAGGCATTAGATATGTACACAAATTATACCGCATTTAAAAACGTCATAGTTTATTTAGAAAATTGGCAGTTAATTATTATTAGAGCAGTAAGCCTTTTGGTACAGCCTGTCAATATTAATTTTTCAGTTAAAACTGACCCTATTATCATAAATCGGCCAGTTTATTGCAGTCTACACAGCTGGCAGGCACACTGATTTATTGTTGTCCGGCAATGTAGATTCTTGCCTCAATAAAAATGTATACCTATTTCACACCATTTTAGTGGGCAAATTTCTTATGGGCCCCCATATAGGAGAATGCAGGATTTGTTTGGTCGGCTGGTTAAGTGCTCCCTACCATTTTTTGGGTCGTTATCTACTTTTTCAAATCTTCTAGAATTCTTGATGATGGAACCAGTAAAAGAATGGCCGTTTTGTGGGCAATAGAGAAAACAGTGCTCATTACATTATAATTATTTATACAGCACCATTGCATGGATAGGGATGAACTGATCGAGTCAGGATGTTCTGTAGAGGTTGTTGGTCATTCAGGTGGCTCCAGTGGGATGCTGGCTGAGTGTTAGGAAGAAAAGTTGTTCAGCGTACTTGATCTAAGAACCATTTTCTTGGTGATTTGATACTTAGCATGTAGGCTAAACAACACTTTTAAATAGTTTTCAGTGTTACGGATATAGTACACATAATCTTATATCAGTGGACTGGTACTGGTTTGAGTGTGCAGCATCTTTAGATATAAAATAGCCAGAAAAAAAAATATATGGATAGTTTTCTCAATTTGGGGAAAATTTTCTCAAAAAAAATAGTTTTCTCAATTTGGATTCAAAGGCTCGAGTTCTGAGAAGCCTTAATCATTCTTACCGCGAGCTTCTGCAGAACCGAGGGCATAATGAAACATGTATGGCTACATTTGATAGGATTCCATTACTTTGCAATCATTTATTCATACAGAGCTTCTTCATTCAGACACAGAATTAACAATATTGTGACTAGTCATGCGCTTGATAAGCCTATGGTAAAAGTATTAGTGCTAGAAATATTAGTATCTACTATTAATCCACTGTACAAAAAAAATACAAACACCACTGGAATAGTCATATTTTATTTGGGGGGACGTTACCCTAGAATATCTACCTTGCTTTTAGTTTCAAGCAGAAATGTGGTTAGCACATTTGGGACAGTCTGCTCTTCATACAATATGCAGTGATGACAGGCAGAGGACGCAGGGGGAAAAAGTTAATTTTCCCACTGTAATAAAATATGCACCTTAATTTAAAATTATGTTGCAATTATAAGATATTGCCTATAAATAGAAGACAAAGCATCATAATTAAGGTTTCCAATGTACTTTTAGAAACATACACACTGATGTCATGAATCATATGACTTATTCCATAATGTTCGTTGGGTATCTCCAGCGTTTCACATAGCTAAACTGGCAATGCGGGGAAAAACAGGGAGTTGCTTAACCTTGCCAAATTTAGGTATAATAGATGCATAGACATAACTATCACCTTGTGAAAACAACAAACAACTGGTCCAAAAAGTCAATTGCACAACAATTACTACAGTGATGGCCCTAATAGTTACTAATAGAAAAAATAGTGACTTGGGAGTAGGTGTTAACCCCTTAATGACAAAGCCCGTACATGTACAGGCTCAAGATGCATTGTTTTCAATGGGTTTACGGACCGCCCATTGTCCTTAAGGGGTTAAGGCAGGGTCCCTGCACAGATAAAATATGAGAGTTTGCCATATTCATTCAATAAAAGGATAATATAACCAAGTAATGGGTCCTAGAGGCCCATCACCTTGCTGCAACTTGCTTTGTAAACTGAACCCAAAAAACATTATTATATTATTAGTATATACACGCTATGTTAGCCTCGAAATCCGACACTCCCCACAAGCACCTTTCCATGCAATATGTGAGTCTGCATCCCAAGCCGACAATGCCATGTATTAAACAAAAAAATAAATAAATAATAAAAAGACTATAAACGTTTGTGCTATAGTACAAAACACATAATAAAGGGCGGAGGGACGAAAATAATCTCCGCAGATAGAATTCAAACTATAAAAGTTGTTTCTTGTATTCTGAGACAGCTGCGCAATTCCATATAGTGATCTGAAGCAGTGAAATACAATGAATGAAAACAGCTCCTTTAAACATTTAAGTTTTTTTGCCATCACTAAACTTCTGATAGAGGGGTCTGTGTGTTCTTGAGATTGTGTTGCCATGGAAATCATGGGATTTCTGTTTAATCCTTTCTTCTAACAACGGTCATCTTATTAACAGTGGGAATATCACTGGATAACATACAGTACACTGCAACTGAGCATTAAAGCAAAATGGGAAGATTATGCCTTTTGATCTCATTAAAGATCTTTATTGGCGTCCATAAGGGCCTATTCATCCTGCACAAACAGTCACAATTGGGAACATCAATGGTTGCTGACAGTACCAGTGCCAAATGAATAACCCCCATTCTAGAAAGTTTAACATTCATTTTTAGGCTCTATATATAAATACTTCGCTAATGTGACTTCACATCCTTAACAGCAAAATTCCGAGATTGTGAGGAAATTGGACTAAATTATTTAACCATATATTTGTTGTCACTATAGAATGAAGGCTATCTTAATAAAAGAAACAAATCTATTATTTATCAATACAAAAAAAAAATAACAAAAAGGTAAATGATTCTTATCAATTTAGAAAATATCAAATGGCACAAAAACGGCCTTATTAAACAGAATGAGTCTTTGGATATGAAATGCACACTTTATGGGTTATGCTTCGAAGCAGCATAATGCTATTTTAATGATGCAGTAGCTTCCATTTATCCCCGGGGAGCAGTGTCCACGTTACAAGCAGCGTGTGTTCGTTTCTCACTATACCAATCTTCATTCCATTTTAGACATACCCCTTACTGATTTAAAATAAAACAAAACATATTATCGCCGCGTCTTTGTTGGTTATTTCAGCTAAAATGTCTTTAATCTTGTTCTGTGGAAAACTCGTGATTAATATTCTGTGTGATGCTTGGCTCTCTCCTGACAATGTGGCCATAGCATTGATCATTAATGGCACAGGATGTAAAATATTACCGATATCAAATGCCATAGTTTTACTATTCTCTACCAAACCCGAGGGGTGCCCCCCCCCCCCAATAACTTGTCCGTGTGATGAGCCAGAAATTTATATTGAAACAGATTGCTGCATTTTTAACAAAGCCAGATGTATAACCTTGGCTTGATTTACACAGATAGAAATTAACCAAGGAAGGATAACAAGATTTCGGCCACATTGTGAACATTGTCTCGGCTGGTTCAGTTGTGTGGCTTTTAATAATGTTTACACATTACACATTTTTACACAATACAAGGTATTCTGGTCTGTTACCGTGACTTGTCAGCATGTGCGACGGTGTTCACAACATAATGTTAGTAGTTCATATTAAACAGAGGCCTTGAAGATAAAGAGGAGGTAGAAATGCTTATATGGCCCATGTGGTCCTCATTTATTTTAACAGCTGTTAACATACACAGTGTTGTCTTCTGGTTCAGGGGTGTGGAGGAGTCAGGGTAATATGTCCCCTTGAGAGTATAAAAGTAATAATCTACAAAAGAGACTGTACATAAAGTGAGACCCTCCAAAGACTGAGCGCACAGCTGGGGGCTCTGTTTGCCACCAACTGGTTCTCGTTTTTTGGGCCCAACCGGTTCTCATTTTTGGCCCCAACCAGACATTTTAGCGACTGATGTGCACACTACGAGAGTATGGACTAGGAGAAGGTACTATTTGCTCTACGCATTGAAGATGCCTGAAGCAGAATTCCAGCAGAAGCTTTGTTCTATGTATAATTTGCCACTAATTAACTGTAGTTAATTAATAGCAAACTATAGCCACAAAAAAAAAGTTAGCCTTAATGCAGAGTCACACAGAGGTTAGTTGGATCATTCCCTTCTGGCATCTAAAGGTTCATTATCAGTAATCTATACAGATCTATTCTCTGAGATGTTCATCACAAGCCGACATCAGGTATACATAGTGTACAAAAGGTCCAGTCTGCCACCGGAAAACAGACAAGTCCATCAACTCCTGGGTTCCTGCAGAGTTCAAAGATAGATCCTCTGAAAGCTGTTGTGGAAAAAATACCCCCTACCATCCAACAACCACCCCATAATGATTTGTAATCATACAGCTTTACCCTGTAGGATAAACTTACAGTTTTTTGACACGCAAAGCAAAAAAACTCTGCTTTTCCGGATTAAAAAATAACAACAAAACCTATTTTGAGGAAGCTCGATGATCCTAAGAGTCTATTAGTCAACACCTTTTTGTTTTCTTCTTTCTCTTTGGAAATAGTAGGATACATAGACATTGATGTTACATTGAATATCAGTTTGGATTATATATATTATAGACCTTATGCTTCATATGGCCATTTTTTGCATGACATATGATGGTACAGCAAATAGAACTAGTACTAAACTATACCACCCAGCATAAAAAGTCTACCTCATTGGAAAGAGATTTAAATTGCAAGCACTGTTATTTTAGGGGGAGGGCAGAGTACTTTCCATTTACTTGCAAAGCAGGTGGTTACGCTCTATATGAGACACAGCAGGGAGTTAAGAGAGCAGAGACAATGGCTTCCTTCGATTTTTGAACTGCACACACAATTTTAGATACTTTAATCCTACACAGCACATATTTATAAGCAAATGTTAGTTTCATAGATTTTCTTCATTTGAACACTATTTTCTTTTCGTTATAATATTTAATGGTACTTCTTCAAGCTGCCGGTGAGTTTCTTAAGTGAACCGCCTAGCCCTCAACCATCGCTGGTGATACTTGGTGCCTTGGGACATAAGCAGCGCGACACTGGGATGGAGCCCCCTCCATCCTCCCAATTCCCTGCAGTGTGGAAAGGCCACTAAGCCTCCCTCGTTGGCTGCTGATGATAATATTGTCTTACAATTAATAATTCATATTAATTGGTCAAAAAAATAATTATATATATATATATACACACATACTGCATAACATATATTGGGATATCCACCTCATAACAGTGACTCGTGTCTCTACAGCATATTTTTGTTTTTACTTCAAAGGATTTCAAAAGTGTCAAACAATTGTATCAATCACACCTGTTTAATGCAGTTTGCATATGTTTAGACAATCACTCTCTCCTGTTGTGCTGCGCGCTCCAGGCAATTGCATCAGAATAGTGACAGGCTGACGACAATAAATGTGGTGGGGAGGCACACAACATTACATTTCAAACATTCTCCATACACCCCACAACCCGGTATTTAGCCGACAGCTCCGTTCTGGTTAAACTGCACGCAAGTATTTTCACTGTAAATAACAGAGTTTACAAAACTAAAAAGATAAAAAAATGCAGCTAAACTGTACTCAGTGATTACGTTTGCTGGAAACGTAGCTTCCTCCACTTGGCAATAGTAGGACAGTTAAGACAACTTAACATCAGATAAGATGTTTTTTATAGACATTTTAATTTTGCCAACACATTCATGCCACGAAAACAATTTGTACAGCGTATGGTGTTTTTTTTTTTATTTACCCGTCTGTGAAGTAATTAAGGAGCTACTACAACACCACAAGACAACATTAGGTGACACCTGCTAATTACCTAAAATGTTTTAATTCACTAGTCAGACTATTTTTTGTTATTTGGTTACAAAAAGAGTAGAGAGAAATTACTGAAGGGCCCGAGAGAGCATCCATGATGGACGTCCTTTATACAGGGAAAGCAATTCGTTATTACGCACAGTATATAAATAATAAATGAGTTTATACTCAGGAGAGACCGGCCTCCTCCTCTAACAGGCTTGCTTTATGTCCCCATCTATGTACAGACACTGAATTTGACATGTGACATGACATACTTCGCCACCTAGTCTGCTGAAGCCAGGACGTCACCCCGCCCCAAGCCCAATGTCTAGCTCAAGTATCGATGTCATACCAGTGATGTGACATATGCAATTTTTTTTCTTAAAAACCTAGCGCTGCCATAACATAGTGCCAGTTAATACATAGATTAATGGATGAAAGCATGCCTAATATAATATGGAAAGCACCTATAGGAACACAAGTTATATACTATTACGATAGATCTGCGTCACTTGTATTGTTCGGCATCACCGCGTTTTGTAAAACAAATTTATAAGGACCATAAGCCAGGTAGGTACACAGATGGTACTCTAAAACAAAGTTTTAACATGTATTTTAGCAAAGGGTGCATCAGGAGCAATACATTCAACCACCACCTGAAGAGCTCTGCACCCTATATGATGGTACCTACTTACTGCCTCCAACAACACATCTCTGCCTATATTGTGTTAAAATCGTGTATTTATGAACTCATTGACTTGTGTCACTGTAGGAGGTCTACAATGTATCTACTGTTCCTTCTAGGGTACAAAAGATGGCCCTCAAAACCACTTCTATCTATTTTGAAGCCAGGCATGTTTCAGGGTGAAAGGGAAAAGTATAATGTTTACAACAGTGTGTGCATTTGTACATATATATGAATGTGCCCTACTGATCTCCTTGCCTCACTATTGTGGTCAACTCTCATAATACATGCAGTTAATATATGGTTAAAAGAAAGCCAAGGAGTCTCACCGTAACTAGTGGATCCACTTGGAAAGCTAAACAAACTAGTGTTCACCTATGTACTTAAAAGGTATATATACACATACATATATATATATATATATATGTCATCAATCATACCCAAACATCTGGGCTCTAAAAGCACTTGAGGAAAAACACAAGTGCAAGTAAATGCAGATGAGTCATAGGTGAATAAAACATTTCTACCATTCACACATATTTAAAAATAAATGCCATTCAAGCCTATGATGTATGTTACACACAGCCTGCCATTATTATAGTCTAGTGTACATACCGACTGGTTGATTTTGAGAAACACACGCTTCAAACTTTCTGTGTTCTCGACCGACAATAATCAGAGTGCACCGAATTAATTATATATAAATATATATATATATATGTACACATGCTACATAGCACTGATTAGATTTCTGATGTAGTAAAACCATGTCCTGCTATTGTTACCTGACAATTCTTACTCCATTAGAAAAGGAATTCCCGAAGCGGGCAATTATGATATTGCGAATGAGGCCCAAAGGGAAAGGGATAAATGAATGTTTGGAAAAAAGAACCGTCATCATCAGCTTGTTTCTGTGGAAACAGCCCAAGGTTTCAGACTGTGTATTGCTGAAGCAGTTGCTTTGCCTTGGTGCTTCCCTTTCTATAATTAAGAATTATATATTTAATTTTTAAATCCAGAAAGTCTATGCCCATAATGTTTCAGACTGCAGTGAGCCGATAAAAAGCTATATGGGGTTACCCACTAGGAATGAGGGCTAGGGTTTACATTTCCTAGGCCTTAAATAATGGCAATAAATTAGAACAGGGCAACATTTATTTTACATTATTAAATATATACTTATTTATATTGTAAATGCACTGGCGAAGCAAAACAAAACACCAATGTTTTGGTTATTATGACCTTAGAGGAAGTCTTTTCTCTCTATTACATTACTTTAACCTAAAAAAGTGAAATTTACTATCCTGGGAAAGAGTTGCTTGACCCTACGCCGTCCTATTCACAGACTACTTAAACTGTTTAGCAGACGGGACGCTGGGCCACTGGGTTCATTCTCGAACACGGACAATAAATGGGAATGCTCTGGGATACTCGCAAATTCCAGATGGTGCCGTCAGACAGATGTCAGAAGCAGGAACCATTGAAGTAAACTAAAAAAAGGTAGATTGGGACAGTAAAAATTGCATTTACTTTGCATCATCTCTTATGTTTCACATTGGAATTCTCAGTGGGAATCCTTGACTTATTTAAATGAAGAATGATTCATGGAAGCTCACATCACCTAACAGTAGCCTTATTATGGTTATTTTATAAAATCTTTATTGCATTAAAAATATGATTTAGTCTCTTAATCACAGAATGGTACAAATGTTTACACCCCAATAATAATGGAGCGGTATGGAGCATGACTTAGGTAGGTTGCACCGTACACAACCTAGATCTACTACCTAAAACGTATCAGATCCATAATAATGATTTGATTATGTAATTTAAAATTTTATGTAACTTGTATGCAGTTTGAACTTTTATCTGATTTTTGCAATGTGCATACATGAATGTCACTATAATAACCAATTTACTGGTAATTGTATATGTCAAGGTTTATATGAACAAAACCCAATAGCAATAGGACTTAGACCATCTTCTACCAGTTGATGTAGCCAAGTAGGGGTACTTGGTTTAGCTACTCTTTGTGCATCAGCCCTACATTACTTACAAGAAACAATTCAATATCATTTTATATATATATAATGACGTACAGTGATGGAAGACTTGTACTGAATGGTTTATTCCCTACAAGGGGATCAATAATCTAAACACACATTGCACTACATGCATCTAGAACACTTAAAGCATAGATTGTGCCCCATATGTCAGTGTGATGGGACATTACATAGAATGTATGAAGTGGGGGCACTTATAAAATACTTTATACAGTGTTTGTGTTTTATATCATAAATGTAGATGTTCTCCAAGATCTCGCATTAATAAAACATCTATGGAGTTCATCAGCAGCAGAATTAATGAGGTAACAATGCAATATATTGGTTAAAAGATAGTTTTATTTCAGTCTAATGTCAAACTGTAAATCCAAGAAGCATTTTGTTAGCCTTCTGAACAAGCACAGCAGGATCGTGGTGTAGGAGGAGGAGGATTGATCACACAGCTTTTCTGGGTATTTATCCAGACTTCAATTAAATCCAAAAAGAAGACCTGAATCATTTCTAGAGAATACACCCTTTACAAATCTCTCTACATGTTAGACTCACATGCGGTTCTGAAGATTGATATTACATACCCTGGTTAAGGAGTTACTGGGGTTTGTTCTGCATATATAGTGTCACTATGCTATGGCGTTCAGTATACTATCCTATAGCGCATCATTTAAACAAGGAGCATCCTATATTGTAAAAAGATAGGATGTACGTATGGCATGACTGTAATTCCAAAACACATAGACATAAAAACAGGACCCATGATGAGCTCTAACATGCTCTCTCTCTCTTGTTCACAGTATGTCCTTGGGCAATGATCTTTTAGATGTTGCTTCTTATCACACTGGCCATTCACTAACATTATATCAGGTAAGCCAAGAACCATATTTATATATGATGCATCAAGCATATCAGATGCAAGCTGAAGGGAAAACTTGGTTGGTAACATAGGGTTCCAGCAGAATCAGTATGGCTGCGGTTTTTTTCACGTCTTCCACCAAATGGTACACCTGGGAGACAGATATTGTGCCTGTGCTTAAAACTAACCCTGATTGTACAGATCTGAGTTGCATGAAACACACCAACAGGGAAAGTGCGGTGACAGAATGGAACAAGTGTCGACTGTGGACAGAGCCTCATATAGTGGTGTTTGCACTGGCTCAACTCCACACCCAGGCGCGTGAGTCACAAAAGATTAACTTAAGCCACTGCTATGGATGGTTACCATATTTATTATCATAATGAAAAGCCACACCTAATTCTAAAACTCACCAACAATTTAGTAATATTAATATTTGAAAGTATTCAGAGACAATACTATATTGTAGAATGCAAGCGGTGACATAATATACATTTAAAAAATTATTTCTCAAGCCATGAGAGAAATCTTGGAAGCACCATACAGGCTGCGTCTATTGAGCCTTGGTAATAGTACAGTAATAGCCATGACTAAATGTATCATTTCTGTAATCTACACAGTTTCACCATTCCTAAGTTACATTAGAAACTTAATGATCTCCAGCGTGTCATAAATGAGAGTTGATGTGATTCTGTTTTGTGGTCTCTGAAGACCAAAGGACTGGGTCTTTACATTACGATGGATTGAATGTCATCTCATCTGCCATCAAATTCTATGTTTCTTTATTTAATTCATAAAATGTATACTCTCAAGTGGCAAGGCCAGGACTCCTCTTCATTTGGATTTTAGGAGAAACCTTGTTCTTTCACGTGAACTCCTAAGTTTTTACATATGGCAATAATTCAGAAGGGTTGGATAGCCCTCAAACACACTACGCGGGAATGTTCCAAGCACTTTCTCAGTTCCCTCACCTGTTTTGGGTAGCACTAGAAAAACACCACAACTATAATTCATAAATGGAAAACACATTCTACTTTCACATGTATGGCATTGTATCAGTCATTTTCCAAAGGAAATATTTAGATAAAGGGGGAAATTGCGTAAAATAATTAGTGCTAAAAAGCCCAATGTTTCCCATTTACATAAATTACCTAAATAAATACGACCGAAAATGGCCTGTATTTTATATCACGTTGGTAAGGATACATCATTTAATATCTGACATATTATAAATCGTATCTATATATGCACATACATATATATAATTCAACCTGAACTTATCATCCACATGCTACACTGTTACAAGCATGCATCAACTGAGCGTGGAGACCAAATGCATAACATGATCAAGCACCAGGACCGGCTGCCATGAACACTTGGTTATTTGATTTTTGTGGTTGATGTGGTTTTAATTTCTCCCTAGCCACTCAGCGTAAGTACTTGTTTACCGAAGTACTAAAGCAGAACATGGTAAGATACCTTGACATGTCGCGAAAAGCAGAACAGTCATTTTAACCAAAAAGCTGGTCTCCTGCTTGAGTATTTCTGAATACCTCTGATTTTCTGTACATACATGTCACATATACCCGGTTATTCGCATTACAGGATGATGCACACTTAGTGCACTCCAATTTAAGGAGATCAGCTCGCTTTCTCCTGGGCAGCTATGCATCACAAAACGGGTCCAAAATAAATCCCACGTACCGGCAAGTTGATGGCTGCAAAATGGTGCTGAAAATGTGTGAAATATCACACGATCCTATTGGTATTCTGGCAAAACAGAGAAAGATCTCTCAATTCCCTCTTCTGACCATTTGACTAATGGAACAACTGGTCAGCCCATCCACCTTTCGGTGGTCACATTGGAGAGTTCACACAGGAACGGTAACGGGCTTAATGTCCCCAGTGCTCATGTAGACCCTCCGTCGTCCCTGCAGTGCTGCAGCATTGCATTAATGTTGGAGCATGTCCTCATGCCAGAATACCCTATTAATTAGATAAGCGGTTACCGGCTATCCTTAAATCGGTCTCTTTTCCAGCTACTTTTCCTCTGGTCAAATTGGAGCATCCAGATTATACAGAATATTAGTATTAATATCTAGCACTAGTCTCCTGGGGGGGAGGGTTTTCAGTAAAAGCATATAACTGCAGGACACTATGGTCAATTGAGATTACATGGGAATTAAAAAGCAGCGTATGACCTTGAAAGATCTGGTGATAATACATAAACAATGGTATCGGGCCCCCAATTGCAACACATATATATAAATCGTCACAATCTGGCCAGATATTTTCGGTAACCTGATACAGGCAGGTGAATGAAATCGGTGGATAGTAGATGAGGCTCTAGATGACCTGCCATTGACGACATATTTCAAGTGTCTTTACGCCAGCGTATCAGCATGTTGTTAAGAAAACTAGAACATTTGGAAGAAAGAGTGGCTTCTTCCCCAAAATGATGGTTAATAATTTCATTTAACACGGATTTATACTGAGCAGGTGAGGAAGAACATAGGATAAAATACCACACACAGAAAAACCCCATTATCATATATTGATCAGCCCTTAATACAGCTCGTTAGTTTTTTTTTAACCCCATATGGCCAATTTCTTAACCCCCGTATGGCCAGATCAGGTACCATCTGCAGGGGTCCTACTGACAGCTTGCTATTCATTTTCCCCAAGAATGCCCGTTTTCTGTTAATGTAGATTTTTATACAGAGGATGGTGACAAAGGGTCCACCAACGCAACGCTTTACCAAACGCCACCGTGCCCCTTCCCGGCGCATTGAATGTCTCCAGGCACAGGGTAGGCATTCCGGCGCACGCTTACCTGCCACGGTGTATCGGTCCAGGTAATTCAGCACGTTGCCCACGCTTAGGATGCCAGCGGCTACCACCCTGGCACGTCTCCGGTTCAGCTTTTTGGGGGCCGTGGCTTTACTGATGGGGCTGTCCGCATCTCTGGATTTAATATCCAGAGGGGTAGTAACAGGGATGCTGCCGGGGAGAGTCTCCAACCCCCCGACCCCCTCCTCAGCTCCAGGGATACAGTCTTGGCTGCTGCCTCCGGTGCCCGATCCATCACTCTCAAGGCACATCATGAGCTGCTGCCCGGAGCTCCTCCAGTGATTCCGGGCAGCTGGGTGCAAAAGACTCACGTTGCCCTTCTTGTAGGGATCCTTGTCAATGAATGAAACAAAGCGGCGGCGGTGGCGGCGGCAATGTACTAGGACAGATAGGATGCATGCAGCTGCACACACATCTCACTGCTCACACAGCTTGGGTGACACTTGACAGCTCACACCGTACAGATTCCTGCAAAGCCTCTGCTGCATACAGAGGTGTGTCACTTGTGTGACTGGACTTGGAGGGGAGGAATAAGGGCACTCCAGGCTGGGGAAGCTCCTCCCTGGAAGAAAGGCTGACACCTGACTCTTCTTATAGTATTGGACTCGGCTAATTGTATTCTCATTGATCATGTACAGCGCCACCTACTGTCAGGTACAAGTCATTCCATTACGCTTCGCTTCTATCGTGGCCATTGCCTACAAACAGCGCTTTTAATTGCCTTTATTCAACTATCTGATCCGCTTTACGTCTATCCGACGTATCACTGCGTCCGCTTTCACTGTAATCTCTCACACTAATGAGATCATTTTTTTCTGAGTACCTTGTAATATACCGGTACTTATTTCCCTTTCTTATAGGGTTTGAGACAGCTTACGAGTTTAACCCTTTCTGTTGCCACTTTCCAATAGCTTTAATAACTTGATTCCGAATTACATGTAGATTTTTGGTGCTTCTAATATATTGAAGAAAAAAAAAGATATATGCATAGCTTCGTTGAATTCTGGAATCCTAATAATGCTAATCACTTTGTTCTTTTAATTCCTGTCCTACTCTGCATATCCTGCTGATGCCAAAAATACTGTTATTCTTGAAAACGTTAGAAATAAAATTTGTGTATGCACATGTATGCACATCAAGGACATTTCAATACCATTAAATTAGTTTTAATTGCATTAGACAATATCACTGTGAAGTGAATAAACCCCCCCAGCCTTGTGAAGGTAGAGGTTAATATTACATGTGCAAACAGTTGTTATTGACCGTGCAAGCAAATGTAATTATCTCTGTAAGCAATTTGTTATAACACCTCTGACAAGTGCTTTTATATGCAAGTACTAGGGCACTGTGAGATACACACAAGTGTCTGCCTTACAGCTAATGCTACACCCAAAGGACTCAACAAGTGTGTTTTACATGACCCCGCAGATCAGACATATAGAATAAACAATTACCATACCTACCAAGTGTCCCCCTTTAAGCCCTAAATCCCTCTCTCCTCCCCTGATGCCCCTCTCTCTTCTATCCTCTCAAATTGTTTTGTCATTATGAGTGTTCTACAGCCCTAATAATTACAACAATGTGCAAACAAACAGAAGAAAATTGGCAGTAACGTCACATAAAAAAAGATTCTTAAAGTTTTGGCGATTTGAGATGTTGGGAGGTATGCGTCAAATATTTTATTTATGCATGAGCAATAATTCAACGGGTTTATATAAAAACACCCTTGCAGTTATATATTTCTTGTGCTCACTACATAGTTAGAGCCACTTCCCAAATTATTGGTAATTTTTTAGAAGTCAGAAAATGCAACTGTTTAATGCACAACGAAGTTCCATAGCAGGAGGGTTAACAATATTGTTAAAACATTGTTCTCTTATTTAATGTTTCTCTATTATTAAATATTTTATTTTATTATTTAGACTGTTTTATCAAATCTGCTGGGATAGTTTTTTTTAAATTGATAAAATGATAAAAATTTTATATTTAGGACCAGCTGATAATTTTAGAAAAGTAATAAAATCATATAATGGATCGCTGACTGCAATGAACATCCTCCCCTCTCCCCCCAAATTCAATTTGATGTTGCAGGAGGGGGTGCGATCCTGTAGTACTATAGAAGAAAGGGGCTCGGAAAGCTGGTCCTCGTTTAACACAACTTTAAACTTATTTGCTTCTTACTTAGTGGCCCTTGTTCTTGGCCTTGTATACTGGAACTGTATCCTTTTCACAGGTTGTTTTCTGTCGCCCCCTTCTATACTGAACACATGCCAGTCAAAACCATAGGGTTAAGTATGCAAAGCACAGGTTTTATACACAAAAATGTAGTTATATAAATAAATAAAAATATAAGTCGGGACTCGGGAGGTGCATAGACAAGTGGAGTTATCTGCAGGACCCTTACAAGAAAAACCTCAAAAAACACTGAAAAAGTGTCCAGCACCCCCAAATAAAGAAATCTATTGAAAAATCAAAGCATGTATGCAATTTAATTAATAACTAAATTATTCCGCCCGCTATGTTTAGGACCAAAATATGGTATTCAAATTATTTCTTTGATTTTCGAATACTATTTGCCATTGGAATCAAACTGTGCTGGATGTTTTTTCTGTTTTATCTACTACAGGGATGTCTACAGCCTATGGCAGGGATGTATTTAGGCTGGGGGCTCCCTAGGCCTTACTCAAGGCAACACTGAGCTACTACCAGCACTCAGATATAGCACACAATGGAGGCTGTGTCCACTGGCACCAGGAACCCTAATGGCCCACCTTTCCATGGGCTTGGATTTCTCATTTATATTGTTTACACATTGCTTACACATTGTTTACACCTATATATCTATGCACACATTGGATATATATATATATATTATATATAGTTATAGTTATAGATATACATATACTTTCAGATTATGGTTATCATTATACGAAAAAATCATTCTAAATAATTTCATGAAAAAAAATACTTTAGTTGTAAATTCTAGCTGTCAGCACGAACGATTTGTTGAGAGATTGGTCCCAATACATATATTTCCCAAATATTAGGGAAATTATTATTCTTTACTTTTATTATTATGAAAAGAGGTGCTGTCCATCTCCCACCCCATATAAAGCCTTGTCATCATGCGTGATGTATGTATGATGTATGTACACATCCTATGCCACATGTAACCCTGTTTCTCAACTGACTTTTATACACACCCCTTGAAAAAGTAAATCCCAGGATGTTTTCTTTTGTGCCGAAGATAATGCCCTCAAACAATAGTATTCTCATTATCTGGTGCAGCAGCTCATGAAAGGGAACATCCCGAGTTTCCTCCTACATTTCCCCTAGACAAAGAAGATATATTTTATCAAAGAACCTAGGGTGAGAACATGGCTCCAGAATCATTATTAAAATGTCATGTTGGTAATAAATAGGTGACATGATCTGTAATGCCATCTGTTTTTTTCAGAAACTTTGACATAGTTGATAGTTATGAATGATACAGTTACATTCAAAGTACATTTGTGCCATTTCATCAGGAAATATGAGAAAATGTAGCTAATATCATTAAGATGGCTTATAGTCCTTAAAATTTACGTACTCCAAACTATCACTTGTATTTGACTGTAGCAGCAGCAGCAGCTTTATAACGCTAAAAACCTGTGTGTAAATAAATGTGCAACTGTGTGGTGTTGGGAGTAGTGGTGTGTGTATGTATGTGTGTATGTAAGGTGTTAGAGTCTGTGTATATACATAGAAGTCATATCCCCCAACCACCATATTCATACCTCCCACCTTCATTTCCAACCCCTATCATTATCACCCATATTGCACCAAAATCACCCCCTCTATCTCTATACCCATTGTTATTTCCCCTTCATACCCTCTCCCAGCACACTCTCCTGATATTTTTTTGTGTGTAATCCTCTTACCTTACTCTGTCAGTCTGCCTGCAGTCTTTTTCTGTCATTTCGGGGCAGCACTCACTGACATATTGGTGCCTAAATATAATCGGATGGATGGTCTCAAGACTGGTCTCAGGTCAGGGGGGAAGTTTCTATTGTAGTGCAAAAGAGCCCTACAGATCACCAAATCGTCTAGGGTTCTAGGGTCCTTCATGGTGCACTTTGCTCTTTGAGATGTTTTGGCAGGATGTCCCAAACCTTCTCAATTTGGTCCGCGTGGCTCATGAGCCTTAGAGAAGGTTGTGCAAACCTTTCCAAACTGATATACATAAACAACTGCTTTCCAGAAGCGTTCAGAAATGTATTTTCAATGTGACGTAATATGGCTTTGGAGACAACTTTAATGTGATGACAGGCACCAAGTCAGATTTAGATTTATTCTGGGGAGGGCTGGCTGCTATCAGGACTGATTTTTACCATCGCTCTGGGTAGATTTTAATAGCATGGGACAATCGTATCTTCACATCTAAAGATTCGTTACCATGCACCTCAAACAAATAAAACAAGCACTAGATTTTGGTGCAAATTGATTTCTCAAATAATATGACCTAAGTAAATGCTTGGCAAAAAGTAAGTGGATTTGGCTATTTAGGCCACATGTATTGCTGGAAAGTTTGTTATATCAAACATATCATAGTCAAATATTGGCTGCAGAGCTCAGTGACTTTCGTCAAGACATGCACAAGATGCATCAAATTTCTGCCCAGAGAGAACTGTAAGCTAAACAGTTAGTGCCAAAAAATGCCAAAATAGTGGTCAACTTAGTAGCCACGCCTTCCTTTTTTATCATGACTATGCCCCTGTGATCAAAGCCAGATGTATACAACATTGGCTTATTGAGATTGATCTGAAAGAACTTAACAATGCTTAAAGTTTTGCTTTTTCTATTATTTTGTTTATCGGGAGCAGTATGGCTGCAATCATAGATGATTCATTTTAATATTTGTTAATGAAACTGAAAAGAAATATATTATGCACATTTGGCCTGATTGCAAAACAGTAATGTCAATGAATCAGCAGCAAATTAGTTTGTTTCTATATATATGCCGAAAGTAGTTGCTTCATTTATAATTAAGCTTATAACATCTAATTATAGTGTATTCCATGATTGCTCCAAGATGTTGTGATGACCGGCAATGTTGTCACATATGTATGGTCCTTGGTTACATCATTTGGGAGTTCCTTGTACAAAATAATTTGTGTAAGTTGTCATTACCTGGATCTCTGAGGGATTCTATGTCAAAAAGGGCATGCTGTACCCTTGTGGTCCATATTCAAATATGACTTGTGTGATGATATTTTATTTTCTGTTAGTCTGACATGGGTCAAGAATTCATCAATCACTGAACCAAGTAAGGGTCCTATCTCTGTAAACAAAAAGAAACCGAAAAATACACCAAACAGTAATAAACAGTAATAAACTATATAAGTTAATACGTACCACTCCGAATACAGGAGTCCATTTTTTTTTCTATCTCTGTAGGAGATTATGTTTGCTGACTTTGAAGCTAGGACAGTACTCTGTGAGCATTATGCCAGCACTCAGGAAATTCTAGGCTATCAAACAGTAACAGTGGCTCAAATTGAGAGAAAAGGACACCATGGGGACAAAAGGGAAGCAAGTATACACAAGTTGAGGGAGACAAAGGCCTCAAACAACAATAGATAAGAGAGGTTTGAACTAAAAAGAAAAAAGGGAAGGTTTTGGCCAAAAACAGCAAGAACAAGACAACAAAACCACAGGGGCTAAAGGGTTAAAAACGAGTGCAAAGAGTAGAAAAACAAAAAAAACAAGTAGAGCTACAGAACACAAAGGAGAGAGAAGAGTAAACAGAAGTAGAAAGAAGGGAGTTACAGAAGCATTAAGGTAAATTGGAATGATCCTATAGGACATGGCGGTTACAATAGAAGTGGATTGAGAAGGGTAAGCCCATACAATTTACTGCTGTTTCTGATGGTAGCCATGTTGAAATTGTATTTACTCAATTTTAGACTGATGCTGGGCTCAATCTAACGACCAGACTAAACCTTAATTGGCCTCAATGGTGTTACAAAAACACAGCAATTCAATGGCCTGGCTAAATCTCAAATGTATTATTTTTTTGTATCTAATAACATCATATCCATACCTGGTTCGGGTGTCACATTCCTTCTCCCCCTCCTCCTGGGTATCCTTCTCCCCATGAGTAAGTACTCTCCCCCAATCCTACTGCCCTCTGGCCTTCTCTTCAGTCCAAACCTCACCCAGTACCCAGCTGAACTCCTCTCCCTGCCATATCCTCCCTCTCTCCTTCATGCACTCCACTCGTTATGCCTAATCACTCGCATAAACTCTCAGTCCAAATCAAATCCTCTAGGCCCCATGTGCGTCCGTTCCAAAAAAATGTAACCCCTTCTTTACCACTATCTACAAAAGATGTGGCGGTATTACTGGTTCGTCCAGAAAAGATGTGGCAGGATTACTGTACGTCCTGTGGAAAATCCCATAGCGCACTCCCATGCGGGCGCTAGCCGCTCAATCACAGTGATCTTGTGTGTGTTTCATCAGTTACTGCGCCTCACTCCGCCATCTTGATGATCTGGGGCAAGAGAGAGTATCAGTGTGTGAAAATCTAATAAAAATCATATTTTTTCTACTCCCAAATATTCAATTTAGCCCAGTAAGGATCTTCATTCCACCCAGAAAATACTTTTTTCCCCCTGCAAATTTCATAAAATCTAAACATAAAAAAGCCTATGCATGTAGGGTATTCCCATATCACAATTGTTTCACGCTCCATGCACACATAACCAAACCTGGGATTAACCTGTGCTCTAATATTGAGTTATTCTCATCTCTACTCTGCAGCTTCTGATTTTATTCTCAGGCTTTTTTGTTCTCATGTTCATTAGAATGTCACAACTGTAGAAAACAAATCCAAAGAATGTCCCTCAATAACAAAAACAATGTAACCGGTATTAAGTCATTTAAAAAAATGTGGTATTTTTTGTCAATATGCCGCTTTATGCATGGGACAGCTGATGTTATCGGACGAGGTGGCAGAGGTGATGCTGGAGCTCTGTGATGGCAGATAAGAACCAACTCACCCATCTAATATGCCTATTTCATTGATGTTGTTACCTTATTGTGTCCTCTGTGTTGTCTTATGTTGAAGAGAGGCAACAATCTTTCAATGTGGAACGGGTGTCGAAAACCAACAGCACCTCCACAAAAGCTATCAACCCAATCGAATAAATATTCAGGCTTCGCACTCCAAGAATAAATATAAAGTGACGACATACAAGCATATGGGAAAGAACAGCACAAAGCTTAGTGCTTAGACAGCTCATGTTCATAAGTAAGGCATTCATTGTTACCTGAATATTTATTTATGTTGAGTAGATCCTAAAAAAGTGACATTCCGTTACTGTATTATCATTACGATGCCTGTTGGAAGGCCACGAGCCACCCTCTCAATAAACAGATACTTTGTACTATTATATGTGAGCTTCTGACCACTTAATTCATGTGTGGCAGGGTTCTCTGGGACAGTACTTGTCTTTTATACTGAAATTGTTACAATATTGAATAATTTAAACATATTTTATCTTTTTTGCTTTACTGGATAGAACCCAGGGGTAGTAGAAATGTGAAGGGTCTGGCAAGTGTTTGTTCTTTACTTTTCTAAATAATTAAAAGCACGCTTAAATGGATTTAGAGATTAGTAGCCATTCACATGTATTCCGATTTACAAGCATTAATTGAATGAGCAGCCTTAATTTGCACCCTACAGCTCACAAGTGTTGCTGGCTTCCTGTAACCGATTGAAGACATTAAACCTTAATATAACTATTAACCAGGACAATTTAGAATAGGATTCTCCACTAGTCCAAGACACAATTAATGAAAAATATTCCCAATGAAAAAACTATACAAGATTTAGAAAGGAAGAAAATATACTTGTTAACATTTAAACCTTTTTTTTAATATTATGAGGTGCAGCTACTAGATAAAATATATTATCTCATTACTATAGCCAAATTGTTACCTATTAACTATATACCGGTATTAAATTATGATTCTCCTTATTCATGTATGATGTTGAAAAAAAGAATATAAACTGTGCAAAAAAGACTATATACCGCTAATGGTGTGTAAGCACAATGCATGCTTCTTGCATTCTGAGATGCATTTTCGGAGTGTCTGGATGGGAAGGATGATAAAAGGAGAAATCATTTTCGGCTGCTTTGATTTGAAGAAATCGGAATAATGTGCAATTAGGACTTTTTTTTGCACTCTGTAAAATAACAAGAGGCACATTAGCACATGGGTGTCACTGGACGATATGCACTGACCTATGCAACAGTGGGGAGAACATCATTTAAGGGTATTTTTTGTCGCTAGTACATATGTGAGTCATTTTGTGTAAATGCAAAAATGTAAAGACAGAATTCACAAGTTTCGCTTTAGTAGTAGTACCTTTACCTGTATTATTAGATGTAAAATATAAGGTCAATATGGAGTAAAAATTATACATTTAATGACTGTAGCATAAAGGACGTGTGTCCTTAAAGATTTGCATTTACTATCCATTCAGTCATTTAACATCATTTTATTCCACCTTTTTGATGTGTTACAAATTCTGTACACTCCTCTGCTGTCAGAGTGGTTGGATCTGATCTCTTCCTCTCTCTCTAGCTGGTTTCCTCCCCTTCACTCTGGTAGCTGTTTCTTCATACATAGAAAGTTCCTCCCTTGGGCTGGGACACAGTTTGCAGGCAGCAGACACAAGGTAGCTTTATTTCAGACATGTATTGCAGCTAGGGTTCATTAATACTCCAGCTCACAATACAACATTAACTTTGCCTTTAATGTTCATTATGTTGAGCCTGCAATAGTAGGAATCGTACCTGGCAACTGTGGGCTTTGGCGGGGGGTTTGTGATGTTTTCAGTAACTTTTGTTGACTGCATCTACACATTGCTGGGTAAATGTCATGGGGATTGTAGTTATAGACTGAGGCTGTGGTGGCCTACACTACACACTAACTGCAGCCCCCATGATATACAGTACAGTCAGCCATTACTGGCTGAACATCATTACATTACTTTGTTATTTATAAACTGGCAGCAGATTCCGTAGCGCTGTCACAACAAAGTCAGTAAAATAATTTCAAATCACACACAATAACAAACTGGTAAGAAAGAAGAAGAGGGCCATGCACTTGTGAGCGTAGACAGGGGTAGTTGTGGCTAATCTTTACCACCTCAGCTATTGTACACTGAAGTTCTCATGTTGCGCAGGTACTTGCTGATCTGTTAGCTACTACTACCCCGGTCACATCATTGGTCCTATTAATGGGTAACTAACATTTGCCTCCCACTAGGAAACTCCACGCCTGAGGCAACAAAGGTAGGCAATGGGAATCTTTTCATTCCCCTGTCCACTAATACAGCAACGCCTTAGATTAACCAATGGTGTAACTATTCAAAATCTGATTTCCATTTACATACTTTTGCGCTTTATACATTATTTTTTTTTTAATCAAATTTGATCTGGCAGTAAGAAGGTATTCGCACATCTGTGACACGACAATGATGTCATGTGTAAAGGATTTATTTCAAAAGGTACAGCCTGATTATTTCACTTTGTGATAGAAATATACCAAATATAGCACTATGGGGATTATAGGAAATCATTGCCAAAAAAACCCTCTTTATGCATTTTTTTTTACAGTTTGACTCATAATACATAATGCACAACATGCCTTTGGACCAAAGCTGTTGAACATACTATTGCAAGATTAGTATATCATATCATATCATAGCTATATGAGTTTACATGAAATTAATTTTTAAGGGGTGCGCAGTGGTCCATAAACACATCACTATCTCATTTTCTACACTAGAAGACATGGAAAGGATGTTATTTTGAAAGTTCTGCATCCAATAAGCATGGATCATATAAATGACTCAATGGTAGCCTAGAGTGGCATTTTAAAAGAATTAGTTCCACTCATTCTCCATTCCATGGCAACATAACCTATGCATAAATAATATTAGCCCTCGGTGTGGGGAATGGGTGTTTGTAGCATTTGTTAATATGTATGCATTTGTATTTGTATTGTCTATTGCTGGTTGGGACAAGGACTTGTCCAAGCCTAACATTAGGCTTATACTTGCTCACGATGTGCACCAGGAGGTTCACCTATCTCTAAAGGGGTCTATTGGATTAGTTAATGTTCTAGTTCTAGGGTGGATATACAGCATTAAAGTAATAAAGTGTTTTTTCATGTTTTTTAAACTACTTAATATAAGAATAAATATATTCTCAACCTTGGAATGTATTTTTAATTATATGTCCAGGGGCATCTGCAAAGTAGGGGAAAGGTGATTGTCAACCTGGTCACCACTCCTTAATAATAAAATCTTTAATGATAAGATTTCTGCACATTTTACTTAAAAGGAGGGTAATAATGGAGGAATGATAACACTGGAGGGAGGGCACCCACCTTACCTGAAAGAGCCACCTTGCAGTTCCCCAGGGAGCCACGAGCGAGTGTGCAACACCTCAAGACCTCAATTGATTTTACAGCTATGTGGGCCAACCATGAGAAATCAGTAGGTCTTCCAGCTGGTCCATGATTTCAATTCCTCACAAAAGCAGGACAGTGATGTTTGCCCCCCTCAAAAAAAATAATAATTGGGAAATATGAAGTGCTTAGATATTATTTTGTATAAGATTGTAGTGGACTCTATTCTATTATGAAAACATTACAGTCTTTCTGATGACAGATCAATGTTGACTTCAAACAAATTTCTGTTGTTGAGTTGTCGTACAGTTGTGGAAATCAGTGTTTTGATTGCTAAGGAAATGGCTCTGATGAATATCTTGACATATAAATCCAAAACTACATTTCCCCCGAACAATGCTTTTTCTATATATTTTTTTCCTTCCCCAGAGTGACATTTTTGAAATACCTTAGGAAATATGTCTTTGTGTGAAACAGCCAGCCCTTCCCGTTTTAACTCTCCAACAGTCGCATTTTTTGTTAAAAGGTAGAAAAACAGCATAGACTCTTTGTGTTTTAATTATGTGCCTTAGTGTTATAATCTCCCATCTGTTTCCGGGTTTGGAAGAGAGGGAACCTTTCTTTTAATTTTAAATGCATTCAAATATCTATTTACTTTCCATTGTTCTTATTGGTATTTGCTATATCCTTATAGAGAACAAGTCACAGAAAATACATTTTTTGGTGCCAAATGTCTTGTTTTGATCAAAGACTGCTAACATCAATTAACATCTTTGATAACCTTGAGCACTGCTGCATCCTTAAGCATTTGCGTCTCACATTTCTTTCGTAAGAATAAAAGGAGAACTACCGAGTCTCTTGTTTAATGTGAAAATTATTTTTATGTGCTATACAAAATGTTGTACATTATATTCCAGGCTTCCTTAGGCAAAAATATCTCTACCATTTATGTGCTTGTTTTTTAAAAGTACCTTTAGCCACATTGTAAGGAAAGCACAGGAGGAATGAAGGGTTGCGTTCACAAAAACGGATGGGATTTAATTCCTATAGCGTTCAGCTGTGCATTCTGGCCTAGGCTGACAGGTCCAGTGCTAGGAGCCCCTGTGCCTCATTACAAGGGCAGGTTTGCTTCTTGGTCTCCCAGAGTTCAATAGGGTTATAACCAGCTCACCTGGCTGCGTAATGCATTTTAGCATGATAGGTAGACGGTAGGTCCCGTCTCTTTACCAGATTACAACCCTTTGATCATTGTACTGGAAAACATGATATAGTTCATAGCTCATACATGTCATAGTTGACAGTGATGTCCATTAGACTTGTGCATTCTGATTCGTACGAATTACAAATTTACTGAATTTTGGTAAATTTGGCAATTTGTACAAAGCTCTGAAAACAAGGCCAGACTCCCCATGAATCGGCAGAAGTGGAAGGGGGCAGCAGAGAAGGTAGGGAAACATTTAGAGAGCGTGAGAGTGGACAGGAATCAGAGCGCCAGGCAATGAATTTTGTTGTCTAATTAAAAATCCCCCTGAATTTTTGGGAGAACCGAATGGATGCGGAATGAAATTCATTGCCCAAACCCGAATGGGTCAAAAAACGTAACAAAAAATTTGTCCCATTTGCAAATGTCCATGCAGCAGGCAGTGATCCCTCAGTGTCCTTGTATGGTCCCTTGATGTCTGCCTTCTGCTGCAGGTAAGAGGTAGTTGGGAAGCTTCCTTCTCATTACTTGGCATTATACTTTTATGAGCATTCTGTATCCAGCATGACCAGTGGAATTTAGTGGTCTTCAGTTTTCTTCTAGTGCTTGCCACTGCAAACGTGGCTCTGTTTTGTGCTTTGCCTCTTCCTTTCTTGTTCTTTGGAGTCCTGGTCCAGTCTCTGTTCTTTGGTGCCTCCTGTTAGTTTGCTCCTGTACCAACCCTGACTACTGATTTACTGTTTTGGCCTCTGGATTCTGCCTTGTTGTTATTTCTCTCTGGATTACTAATCCGTTGCTGACCTCTGCCTATGCTTCATGGATCCTGTTTTGTGGACTGATAACTTTCTGCTGATCCCCAGCTTGCACCCCATTCTACCTTATGTACCCTGTTTTGTGACTGATTACCTGTTGCTGGCCTCTGGCCAGCACCATCTATCCATCAATTTATGTTGGAATGATTGGTGGGAGGTAACATGATGTAAATTGGGTTATTTTCTGTCTTCCATTCAGTCTGCATTCTCATAACCTTTACATTCCACCTTTCAAATGTGGAAGCTGTCAGTTAGCCCCTTAAATAGTAGAGAGGTGTGCCACCAGAGCATCACTACTACCTACAGAACTACCCATTGAACAAGTGTTTGACTTGTTTTGTCCTTCTATTGCTCCTTAAATTATGTCTAGACTCATGTATATCATGTTTTCCAGTATAATAAACTTTGTTTTCCATTTTCACTAAAGGACATTAAAATAATGCAATAAAACTTAACAATGTGTTCAATATCATAAACCACACAATGGCATTTATCTCTGATGTTTAATAGCAATTGGCATTGTGCTACTGTTTGGACAGTGCAGTAGACTACAGCAGACCAATCGGGGACCATGATGTGTAAACAATTTGTTGATTAATTTTTTATAACCACGAGTCGCTACTTACTAAGCCTTAGGTCCCCATTGCAGTGATGCACTAGAGAACAGATTGGCACGCCATGAATAAGTCATTATCATTTGTGTAATCTCAGGCTTTCCCTCTGTTGCCAGGACAAGTTTTTTTCTGGTATTTTTACATTCCTTTGGTGTGTCATGTAGCTGATATTCCTATAGTTATAATTTTGTTTCCGGACTGTATTTTATTTTATCTCTATCCGTGTTATGATATGAGTAATGGGTTAAATTACTACCACAGAAAATGCACCTCCATCATCCAGCATAATGTCTTATATTGCCATGGTAACATCCATGCTACTCTAGCAAGAAAGAAGACCTAAGATTTGGTATAAGAGTCACATAGAACTCAGCCTTCTCTTTCTGGTTCCTGTGGGATTTCATGTTTTTTTTGTCTAATACAAATTTTTTGAGTGCTGTCAGCAGCACATATTTCTTTTTAAATTAACAATGAAAACAAATGTTTAAGATGTTCAGCAAACAGAATAATGACTACTAAATGTGTCACCACACTTACCAACTTGAATAAAACAATTATAATTAATACTTATTACCGGTATTTGAATTAGGAATATCATCAAGTAGCACTGAAAAATGATTAATAAAAATTAATAAACGTCTTAGTCGTATTCATCACCTTTCCCTCTTCTCCCAATAACAGCGTTGAGGAACTGGTGACAAGAAGAAATAATGAGAGATGATAGATACGAGTCTCAATTATTATTTTTTTAATTACCATTGATAGTTCTTTGGCATCATATTATTTCTTAGGTTTTGCTGACTTACTTTGGTTTTCAGAAAGTCTTGCTAATGTTACTGTTTAAAACCACAAATTATGTCATAGAAATATAATCTGAACATATTTGTTCAGTAACGTGACTAATGAGTGAAGTGACTAATGAGACGACTGTGGTGATGTTTAGATTCCTGCATGTATATACATGACATTGTAAATGACATTGTGACGATGAACTAAATGTATACATTAAAAAAAATGTCATGATACAATCCAGCTGTAAACTGAAAAGAACGAAAAGGAGCTTGTATTTACTAAACATTTACCAATCCATTTATTTAAATGTTTTGAAGGCTTTTAAGATTTTACTTAGCGTATAAACATGTCCACGGAATTATAGTAGGAGACATATACCCTGCTCTTTACATAAACATTAATGTTATTTGCTTTCGGGTGGTACCATGGTAACAGTGGTCAACAGTGGCAGGTGGCTTCAAAATGTTCAAGAAATACATTTTCCCAAAACTCTGTCACATACAGTTACAAGCTTACTGCGCAGCATTCTTTGGAAAATAACATGGCAAATTCTGGAGATTTTAAAATTATACAGACGAAAACTAATAAACTTTGGCTTTCTTGGGCCTAAACAAGTGATATGGTCTTGCATTTACTCACTGTAGCTAGCAACCCAATGCAATGAATCAAATGTATCAGTTGAGATCTTCAGCAAAACATCATAGGATATTCAGAATTCGAATTACAGGTTTGCTCCTCTTGAGCTATTATGCCTGGTCCACCTCATGGATGGCTATAGAAGGCTATTATGTGGATCAGATACGTGATTAGAGAAGATACATGTTAGTAAAGTTTTTTAGGCCTACTTTCAGCCATCAACAGCCCCTTTCTGGGGAGAGAGCTCAGAAAAAAACTGAACAATCACATCTCATACAGGATGTGATTTCACTCTATTATCACAGTAATGATTTCACTAAATAAAATCCTCGGTGAGATCCTGGAACCTTTTTTTTCTTGTAAAGATTGCTATAAAAAAAATTTAACACTGAAGTGACATTTCTGCTGACTGCATTGGGATGTCATTGTGAAATAGTTGTATGAAATCACTGTTCATTTGACATACAAGCACAGAGTGACCAGTGAGGAGATGACACTGTCTCAGCGCTGTGTAATCTCACAGGGCAATGTGAAATACAGCACCAACATGACATATGTGAAGAGTCAAGTTCATGGATCTTTTAAGGATGTCAGTGGCCTTTCAGACAGAGATTGTAAACAAGACAAAGTATATCAGCTGGCGGGAATTCATGACCAAATCCCTTTAAGCAACTCTTCGTTATATAAGATATTTTAAGTAACACTTTATTAGCTGAGTGATTTGAAAGCCCCTTTTGGCAAGTGAATTCCATGGTTTTTAGTTTGTCAGTACACTGTATGCTGCTTTTTCCTCTGCAAAGAAATATAGTTGATAATGTGATAGGTTGTGTCTCCAGAAATGCCACTCTGTCAAGGAAGATAATCTATCTAAATACTGTTTTCTTGCATTTGAAAAGTGACTTATCAACATTTTATAGAAAAGCTTTTAGTGGACTATTGCCTCAAGTCCAAAGATTTATATATCCCCCCCCCAAAAAAACCCCCAACAATTTCCACCAGATATCATTAATGATTGTAAGCTTGCGAGCAGGGCTCTCTCCACCTAATGTATCGGTTTGTCATAGTCTGTCAATTCTCGTCTTGTCGTACCCCTTGAATATATGTATTGTATTAAGCGCTGAGTAGATTGTTGGCGCTATATAAATAAAAGATAATAATAATTAAAGCAGTATCATTAAATCTGTCATTTAAAAAAAAACAAAAACAACAACATAGTTTCCATATTCCCAAGATAACTGTTAATGTTAAGACTGGTATCTTAATGAAAAAAAAAACATGAAAAGAATTAAAGGGACACTTTAACCTCATGTGAAAGACAAGAGGGGGCAATGTAAGGCAAAGAGCTTCTGTTTGACAAAGGCATAATTCTTTCTAAGACTATCCAAGTGTTGGTCAGCTATAACAGTGTAACTCCTGTTAGAGGGCTTCTGAAAGCATTTGGGTAAGATCTAGCTATTTTAGCCATCTGGTTTGCTAAACTATGGGGGATAAATGGGTATTTGTTGTAACAGCTATTCAGGTACATAGTACTCCTTGCGATGAAATTCTATTCTCTCTCTCAAGGCATTGTGGTATATTAATGGGCCAATTTTATTTCTTCATCAATGCAATGACTTGTGCTGCTAATTACTTTCTAAATATAACTACCATGCATGTGCTGTCCCTATACTTAATCTTACACTCATACCCAAACGTTTTGAGTACCTAGAAAAATGTAGTAATTTGTTCTATAATATAAACCCACTTAAGTCAATCCCAATGTCACAGATGTGCAGGGGTGTTTTGAGACACAGTTGTTTACAGCCAATAAAACAAAAATATAACATTTGAAAAGCCACCTTTAAATATCCTGGCTTTTAAGATGCACTAATTTTTATTAAACATGTATATGCTAC
Source organism: Spea multiplicata (assembly GCA_009364415.1). Classification (NCBI taxonomy): domain Eukaryota; kingdom Metazoa; phylum Chordata; class Amphibia; order Anura; family Pelobatidae; genus Spea; species Spea multiplicata. The sequence goes on along the minus strand of VKOC01018832.1, from coordinate 18,745 downwards.
AAATCCGCACATTACTAATATGAATGGTATTTCCAGAAAGTACCAATATGTTCCCCAATGCTGCACAGAGGATGCCAAATGTTAACATGTGTTATCTATATGGTAAGAATATTTGTTGGCTTAAATAGTTCTTGGGTTAGGCGTGGTGCAATTTTGGTATTTTCACAAGACCTATAATGTTTATGTCAGGATATTGCAGGTATTTAAAGTTTCTTGTTTTTGCAGAACTTTTAGATAAAAAGTAAAAAGTTGGCCCAATCACAGTGGTTATCCAGCAAGGATGTTCTTTTACTACAGACAATACTGTGTACAACTTTGAACTGCTACAGCACAAGCAAAGAATCCTGCAGTCCCTGCAAAGAATCCATGATATTCTCATCACAGTCAAACATAAAGTGTTCTTTTGGAGGTACAATGTTTTACATATTTACAATTTCTGAAAAGGTGGAAAGTGTCTAATTTTTAAGATGAGTTTTCTCCTATGCCATGCTGATTTCTAAGACATGTAAAATTCCAGTGAAGGAAATGCTTTAAGATTTTAACAATTTAGTAAATCTTCCTGTAGAAACTTTTGGTTTTCATTGTATTGACAATAGAGGCGGTTTTGAAGGCAAAGGGTGGTCACACCAAACAAATATTGAGCTGATTTAGATTTTTCTTCTGTTCACTTACTTTGCACTTTGTTAAATGATACAAATAAACATGTCATTTGTAATGCACAGCTCTATTAGGTCCTGCCGCAGCATTTCTATCGGGATGAGATCTGGACTTTGACTGGGCATTGTAACACCTTCATTCTTTTCCCCAGACATTCTAGATTCTATTGTATAGTAGTGTAGGATCATTATCCTGTTGTATGACTCAGTTCCGGCCAAGCTTTCGGCTGTCAGACAGATGACCTTACAGTTGACTCTAGAATACCTTGGTATACAGAGGAGTTCACGGTTCACTCAATAACTGCAAGTCCAAATCATCACCCCTCCACCACCGTGCTTGATAGTTGGTATGAGATTTTTGTGTTGATATGCTGTGCTTGGTTTTCACCAAACGTGGCGCTGTGCATTATGACAAAACATCTCCACTTTGGCCTTCTCTGTCCAAAGGACATTGTTCCAGAAGTCTTGTGGTTTGTTCAGATGCAACTTTGCAAAGCTAACCAATGCTGCCATGTTCTTTTTAGAGAGGAAAGGCTTTCTTCTGGCAACCCTTCCAACCAAACCATACTTGTTCTGTTTTTTTTTTAATTGAACTGCCATGAACTTTAACATTTAACATGCTTACTGAGGCTTGTAGAGTCTGAAATTTAATTCTTGGGGTTTTTTTGCAATTTCTATGAGCATTGCATGGTCTGACCTTTGGGTGAATTTGCTAGGACATCCACTCCTGGGAAGATTGGCAACTGTCTTGAATGTTTTACACTTTTAAATAATCGTTCTCACTGTAGAATGAGGGACTTTAAATTGTTTGGAAATGACCTTATAACCCTTCCAAGATTAATGGGCAGAAACAACTGCTTCTCGTTGCTGATATTTTTCCTCCTTGTCATTGTGTTAACATACACCTTGAATGCTCCAGACCAGCAAACTGCTAGAAATTCCGCTCTTTTAGAGTTGGACACACTTGCCGATGACCAGCTAATCAAGGACATTCGATTAGCAGCACCCGTCTGTTACTTAGCATCTTAATACCTGTGGAAGCATTAGTTTTTCACACATGGCTTCTCCATTTTGGCTTTATTTTTGTTGAATAAATCATAAACAGGGTGTCATATATAATGTGTTATCATGAGGTTGTATTTGCCTAATTTTTAGACCTGCCAAGGAGCAGGTGATTGTTATTATGTCCTGATATGTAAAACCATAGAATTAAAATAGGGTGTACTTTTTTCACAAATCTGACATAGTGGGTTTTGTTTTTACATACCTAAAAGTAAATCGACAGGCTGTATAAAGTATCTAGCTCAATATACTTAAGCTATGTAACACTCCCCATCCTTTTCTCAAAAGTTTAATGTTTCCAATTGCATGCAGAGCTGCCGGTTTATTTTTTACTGACATCCTCCTTTTCCCACAACAGATGTGCAGTTGTTTTCCTTGAATGTCAAAGGAAAGCTGTGATTGAACGATTCATGAAGCAAAATGTCTTTTCCGTGCTCAGGCCTCCCCCATTACTCTATGCAAAATATCTTACATTTTATTATTTCTTTCTTTTTTGAATCATCCAAAGCCTCCTCACATTTATGTATAATAATAACAGATGGTGGTTTGGTATTGAGCCATCAATTCAAACTCCTTCATACAGTGAATGGTATGAGGAAACATAACTTTAAGATCTGTACTATACCCCTTGATCATGATGCTCTGCATTACAAAAGCTTTATGTGCAAATAGTTTTCAGATGTGTAGTGCATCTGTAGCATATGTTACTATACCATTGCCATCCGAATTCCAATTACTATTCTAAATTCGTTGAGCGGGGTAACCACCATTAAGGAGGGTGGGCAGTCCGCTCGGGGCCACCTGTCAGGGGGTTTCACATTGGGTGAGGAAACAGGGCTGCTGGGCCGGCCCCTGGACCACTGAAATCTGCAAGGGAAGTAAGTGGGTGCGGGAGAGTGAATAGGTGATTAAATAAGTGAATGAAATAATGAATGTGCTAAATACTCTAGGTAGACCCCTGCCTGTGCTGGAACATGACTTTAAATGGATCATAGTCCTAAAATGGCTTATTATGTCATTGGGATATGCGTATGATAGGAATCATAGGAAGATACAAGATTCATTTGAGAAGTGTAATATGTAATTCAGGACCTCCTAATCGTTATTATGTTTTGCTTTTAGGCTTGCTTTATTGATACCAGAAAAAGGTCATAACTTCCATCAAGAAATTGAAGATCTAGAATTGGGCGCACGATTTGAGCTGCCTGTTGATGACAAAATGCAAAATGCAGTGACACATGGCCTTTCATTTCCAGCCTTGTGCCAAGCCCACGCAAGCGCTATGAGGTGGCAGAATCATGGAGCTGCGGAGCCCCCACAGAGCTGTTTAAGACCTCACAGAGCTGGCAAACCCCCAGAGCTGCAGGAGGCAGCTCTAATTGGCACCAGACCATAATCATAGCTGCTCTACTTATGGTTCCAAGAGGGTCTGGTGACCTGCCTAAGAACCTCTATTGTATTTTGTGAAGAGGGGCTTAGGGTTTGAGGAGGACTGGATGGGTGGTGGTATATGTTTACATTTTTTTGGTGTTACTTATTTTTGTTAGTGTATTAGTATAGCACATGTTGTGCAATATACTTTTTGTCATTATTGGCGGAGACTTGAAGAAAAGAGTGGCACTGAATGGATGGTTATATGTTTTTTATATAGTGGCATTTCATGGTGAAAGATGTGGCTGGATTATTTGTTATGTATATGGTTTTATAAAAATAGTTTCACTGTAGTATTGGGATGACGTATGTTTTTTATTATTTCCTTTTTGTTACATTTGGGGGTCCTGGGGGAACAAGGGTGGTGCATGGGGGCATTTTTAGCATATAGGCAGGTGCACTGGGGCACAGTCATCCTGGAATACAAAAATGTCTTACCTCAAACTGTTTCCACAAAGGTGGAAGCATAGCATTATCCAAATTGTCTTGGTATGGTAAAGCACAAAGATCTTTCTTCACTGGAAGTAAAGGGCCTGGCCCTAACCCTGATTTCAATAAAAAAGAGGTGTGTCCCAATACTTTTGTCCATATAGTTGTGCACAAAGCAAGGTCCATAAAAGACAAGGTTGGATGAGTTTGGTGACTGGCCTGCACAGACCTGACCTCAACCCCATCGAATACCTTGGGGATGAATTGAAATGGAGATTTAAAGCCAAACCTTCTCGTCCAACATCAGTCCCTGGCATTTACAAATGCTTTAAATCACCATGACATCATAAAGGGAATCATCCAGTTCTAAGAAAATATGTCCAAAAATGTAAAGAAATAATTTTAAAAAGTCTTAAAATTGGGACTGTGTCTTCCCAAAACTCCTGGCATGAAAAGAGTTGAAATACCAGTATCCTGGAGTGTTCAGTTTTCAAAAATATATGGAGTAAATTCAATTGGCTGGTTTCAAAGATGTCACAAATAGGGCATAGGCACAAACCGACCAGATGTCAAATTTTTTTAACACAATTTTGCACCTCCCGAATGTGACCTTTTAGCCTCCAAACAACCAGACAATCCTATGCATGAGTGGTATCACTGTACTCAGGAGATGTTGCTGAGCACATATACCAGGAGCTGTAAATTCATACCTGAAGTAAAATGTGTGTGAAAAAAAACCACACAAAATATTACTGCCACAAAGTTTGACAAAGACTGGTAGAAGAATTAGTGCATGGAAAGGGTTAAAATACGAGCATCTGTCTAGTTTTAAAGAATATATGGTTTGATGGGGTAAATTGAGCTGACCGGCTTCAAAGGTGTCCCAAACATAGAGGCAGAATAACCAGTTTAAAAAAATGGTTTTGAAAAAGCAGTATGCTACTTGAACTTATTGGCCTAAAACTTAAAAAAGCAAAACAAAACATAAAAACATTGGGTTTTTCTAAACTCAGGACAAATAGATTATAAATAGAAGGTTTTTTCATTAGCCTTTGTAGATGAGTAAACAGTTTTTCAAATTAAAGTAAGAAAAAGCTTTTTTTCAATTTTTCACCATATTTTATCATTTTTTTAATAGTAAATGAGATGTGAGCAAAATAATGATATCTAAAGAAATCCCTTCTTGTTCTGAAAACAAACTTGTGTGAGTACAATAAATGAGAAAGAAGAAAATGTTAGAACAGCCATTGTCACAAATGGGTTAAAAAAAATCTGCCTTTTGGTGTGGCACAGAAAGAGTCCAGAGCTTAACCCATTAGAGATGCTGTTGAATGACCTGAAGAGAGCGATTCACATCAGTCATACCAGGAATATGGCTGAACTCAAGTAGTTCTGTATAAAACATTATAAAGGTCAGACCCTCAGCTACCAGGAGTAAACGTTTGCAGTTATTGCTGTCAAAGGAGGGCTGACCAGTTATTAAATCCAAGTGTTCACTTACGTGTACTTGTTACTTAGACGTAGAACAGATCATATTTGATGACCAATTAATGCAGGAAACCAGGTAATTCCGAAGGGTTTATTTATTTTTTCATGGAAAACAAGGGAATTTCTAGCTGCAGTAATATAATTGTATCATGAATTATAGTGATCAATTAGTCGTTCAAACATAAACTTGGATTAGCAAGCACAACTTGCCATTGGAACAAAGGGGTAATGGTTGCTAATAAAGGGTAAACCTTTGAAGAGATTCCATTAAAATTAGCCATTCGCAGCTACAATAGTCATTAACAATGTCTACACTGCATTTCTGATCGATGTGATTTTAGTGAACAAAATTAGCTTTTCTTTAAAAATAATTGACCCCAAACTAGTATGTAACTCTTTCTCTCTCTTTCTCTCTATATATTTATATATTTATATTCTCTATATATTCTCTCTCTCTCTATATATATATATAGTAAATATTGTTACAATGCCAGGTTCTTGTGATGTTAAAGAATGAGACAAAGATAAATCATGTCAGGACTTTTTCCACCTTTAATGTGACCTATAACATGAACAATTCAATTGCAAAACAAGCTGGAATCTTTGGGGGAGGGGATAAAAAAAAAACCTGGTTTCAGGTGCGCATATCCTCTTATAAATGTGGCTGTGTTCAGAATTAACCAATCACATTCAAACTCATGTTAAATAGAAGTCATTACACACCTCTCGGGGTCCGTGTACCAGAGCCCGACGAAGTAACTCACCTGATTACCCGCGGGTACCGGATCCCGCAATGTGTCTCCGGCATCCTCCTCGGTCTGCAGCCAGACTGCTTCTAAGCGCACTCAGCACTGAGCTGTGCTCAGTTATTATGCCGGGTTGTGCTTCATACCTTTGTGTTTCCTGTTACTCCTGATATTCCGTGTACTGAACCTGGCTATTCCTGCTGCCTTTCCCAATACTGACCTTGGCTACTAAACGGTGTTCCTGATTTTCTGTGTACCGAACCTGGCTATTCCTGTGACTCTGCTGCCTTCTCCAATACTGACCTGGGCTACTAAATGGCGTTCCTGAATTTCTGTGCACCGAACCTGGCTATTGTATTACGGACTTGCTGTCTCTCTGTTACCCTGAATCCCGGCTTGTGTACTGACCTTGCTCCATTTGGTGAATCTGCCCCTATTCCCGTGTGTTATCCTGCTTTTCGGACTTTTGGTACATTCTGAGAAAAAAAGAAAGTGAGAAGGGGGTAGATAGTGAGAAGGGAGGGAGAGGGGGTAGATAGTAAGAAGGGGGTAGAAAAGGGGGAAATGTAGATAGTGAGAAAGTGTGAATGAAAGTGTGAATTAGTGAGTGACTGTAAAAGTGTGTGTATCAAAGATGGCACAAGCAGGGTGTTTAAGATGGCACAGGCGGTGTGTTTATGGGACAAAGATGGCACAGGTAGTGTGTTTATGGGACAAAGATATCGTACGCTGGGCTATTTGGGGAAAAAGTTGACTCATGCTGGGCTGTTTGGGGACAAAGATGGCATGTCCTTTGTGTGTAATTTGGGTGCTGGTCAGGTTCTATGTGGGCAGTGTGGACGCCAGGGTTGTGCAACCTATCATCTATGGGTTGTGCAACCTATCATCTATGTCTGTAATTTAGGGGGTTTTAGCTATACATTTTTTTGCTGAGTTTTTATGTGATTTCCAGTTGATCTATACCTACAATGCTATGTTTCCATATATTATTATTGTACAATGTGAACATGTGAACAATAATAATAACCATATTATATATATATATATATATATATATATATATATATGATTGCTAACAGCAATCACACTCCTATCATTCCCAGGCAAACAGTACATGCAAGAACCTGGGCATGATAGGAGTATAATTGCTGTTAGCAATCACACTCCTATCATATCAAGTCAGCCAGTACATGCTGGAATCTGGGTATGCCTGGGCATGATTACTGTTACTGATTACTGTTATATATATTGACCTGCAAAATCTGTATTTATTGGAAAACGATCTAGAGTGCTGGTAGCTATCCATAGACTGTGTTATATATATATATAAATATTATTGGTTTTTTTTGTCCAATTTTGGTGTGTTACTTACTTTAAATAAAAGTGTAAATAAAAGTTTTTATGGTGGGGGGACATTTTCAGACAAGTAAATGCTGAATTTTCGCTACAGAATTTCCAGAATTTTCATTTTGTTGCATCCCTACTACTAAGCTAGACACTAAAGTGGTAGGCCTACACCACATCAATGTTTGGCTTAGTATATAGTGATAGGGGTTATGCTGCACTATTGTCAATGTCTGGCTCAATGTATAGTGATAGGGATTACGCTGTACCACCGTCAATGTTTGCATCAGTATAAAGTGATAGGTGTTATGCTGTACCCTGTGAATGTCATCCTCAGTATATAGTGATACGTGTTATGCTGTACCCCCGTCTATGTCTGCCTCAGTATATAGTGATAGGTGTTATGCTGTACCCCCGTTAATGTCTGCCTCAGTATATAGTGATAGGTGTTATCTGTACCACTCTCAATGTCTGCCTCAGTATATAGGGATAGGTGTTATGCTGTACTACCGTCAATGCCTCGGTATATAGTGGTAGGTGTTATGCTGTACCACCGTCAATGTCTGCCTCAGTATATAAATACTCTAGGTATGCCCCTGTTTCCATGGTAAAGAAAAACTTTTTCCCAACATCCAACCAAGTGAAGAACACTTAAGAATAGAAAGGCCAGATTAGACTTTGCCAAAATAACATCTAAAACATACAACCCGATTCAGGAACAGCATATTTTGAACAGATGAAACTAAGAGCAACCTGTAGCAGAATGATGGGAAGGAAAAGGTAAGGAGAATGCTTGGAACAGCTCATGATCCAAAGCATACCACATCCTCTGTAAAACACTGTGGAGGGTTGCTTCCAATGGTACTGGGTCACTAGTGTTTTTTGATGATTTTATAGAGAACAGAAGCACCCACATGAATTCTGAAGTGAAGTCAATTTATGATGTGTTGATTTGTCCAATTACATTTGAGCCCCCGGAAAAAGGGGACTGTGTATGCAAATGGTTACAATTTCCAAGCATTTTATATATATGTGTAGACATACATATATATACACATGCAGGAATTTATTTAATATTCTGTTTTTTTGTAGTAGCGATGCTGTTACCTGGCTGGCTGCAAGTGAAAATTCATGACTCACATACTTGCTAACAGTGTTAATGAACAGGATGAGAATCAGAATCCAGAATGCAGTTGATGTGCTTAATCGTTAAAAATAACTCTACAATAAAATGTCATCGCGACTGTGATACATTTTTAAAACAAATGACAAAGAAATTACTTGCAATTGCAAAACATTTTTTTCAGTTCAATCCACTGGAATAGCTGGAATGGGATCATTTAAATGTTACTATCCAATGATTCATAAAGAAGCCACATAAATTGAAAAACAAAAAAGTAGGGAAAGGAATATCTCATCATTTCCTATAAGAGCAAATTTCTGAGATGACCAAAAAAAACCCACTGGTCCATAAACCAAGAAAAAATATGATACAGTAGTGTTGCATTTCACTGTGGCAAATGGAGCCCATTTGAGGTTGTTGGTAATGGATTCAAAAATGTTATGCTCAATGTAACCCTGCGGGGAATACACTCCTCCACATCTAGCAACTCTCGCACGTCAGATATGAAGAATACTTTGCATGAGAAATGTGTATGGAATTTAAAATCAGAAATATCTCATTTTTGACCTTCAATCACATTTGATCGCTGGAAGGGTGGGTGGAAACAATTATTTGTTCCTTACAATCCATTTTGCCAGTGAATATGCAAACAGGTCAATGTTTTCTACAGTTCTAAATAGTCTAAATACTCAATAGAAAGGCTGTGTTGAGTGTTGTTGTAAAGGGGAGAACAATAGATGCTCACTAGTTCTGTTCAACAATAGGTCATCCACCAATAGGTGCTTTGCAACACACACACTGTTTTAAATCTAATGTGACGTTCTGAGAGATCATGATACTCTCCCTGCTCCTGCTCATCAAATATTTCCTCCTAGAGCAGGAAAAGGAAGTACAAAAATAACCACATTGTAAGTGTGCACTCTTCTTATCAATCTGGGTACAAATGAATTATGTACTTTTGCTTATAATTTGTTCCATTATTAAAGGTGCACTCAAGCCATCAAAAGAACTTTAACGCATATGATAGCTGAGTGACCCCTTTAAATTTCTTTGCAGTCTTGTTGCCGGTACGTTGGCCCCTTTGTGTGTGCAGTCAGCTCCAGAACTGGCTCAGAGAGCATCCGGAAGGGGGGTTATCAGTGGTTGCAAAATGTTGGGCCACAGATTTAGTGTGCTGCTGTAGGTTCTCCATAAGTAAGTAAATTCATATAGAAGTATTTTAAAGGTAGACGCATGTCTGGTACACTGGAGTACCTTTAGTTTAAATATGTCTAATGTGTGCAACTGGCAACATAAGGACTTTGCGATGCTTTAAATAAAGGACTTCATTTTTAACATTTTATTTCTGTAATGCATTTCTGCCTTTTTCTGATTTGCTAATTAGGTTTAATTTTCAATTTTGTGTATTTGATTAGAGGAATGAAATTTGATATGTGCAGGGCCGTACCTCACACATTTCTGCCTCCTTCTTGGCCTCTTTCCAGATCACTGATGACTATGTATGGGTAGCCCTACACCTTGGCCCCATTTTGGCCCTTTGTCTTCCCATATTAAGCACTGGAAGTTTTTGGGTTCTAGCTTGTTCACTTGTAAAATAACCAAGGCCTGCCATTATAGTACCTAGGATCAGCTTACCAATTCCACGACAAGCACATCATTCATTTTAAATACCAGATACTGGAGAAGGGAGCATTTTACAATATAATAAATGGAAAATGAATATATTGTAAAAAGCACTGTGCTATATAAAATATAATAATAATAATAATAATAATAAAATGAACTAGAATTACATGTTTGCATTTTATTGTACACTAAAGAGAACATTTATATTCAAGTGACTCACACTCTTCCTGAATCTAGATCAATGACAAAATTAAACATAATTGAGTTATCTGGACTGTCATAAAATGTGAAGTTGAGTCAGTTCACAAATACTGAGCACCTTGTGTAATTTGGCATTATAAACGCACCTACCTCTAATGCTTTCCTCAGAGGGACTCTGCAGATAAACAGGAAATTAATCGTATGTAGGCAATTACGTTAATCGTAGTTAGGGTGTTTTGCTGCTTTTATTTCGCAATGGGTTCATTTTAAAATCTCCTTGGTAAGGCATATGACTAAACTACATCTCCTTTGCCATGGTTGCCAGCCTAGAAGAAGCCAATAAAGCTTGATTGAATCAAAATGTCATTTACAATCTGAGTCGACAATGAATTACTACTTGACATAACTGTTTTGTGCATCATACCCCGAGTGTGTTTATGACATTCTTCAGATATGCCTGTCTAGAGATATGAAAATGTGTTGATTAGCTATGGCTACAACCTGCCCATCTCCTGCCCACTCTCTATCATCTTTCATGGTTACAGACAAATGCCTGGAGGGTCTCTGGGCAAAAGCCCCCAATACTAACCCGATCTACAGCTCCAGTGGCAGATCAGGTGCTGCAATGTGTGGGCTGTCCACCCATCGGATGCACTTACTTCATCATGTGGCCAGACTTAAAGTGCCAGGGCTACCTCTTTATCTCTAGTCCAGCCCTACTTTGCTATATGAGGCTAGTAAAGGCCAATGTCACATGCAGGATACAATTGACAAGGTGAACGTTTTGAAATATTTTCAAGTATCCCAGTGGCAGGCTTTTAATAACAATATAATAGGCTGTGCTCACAAACCCAACTACACCTGTCATTTTGTGGCGCCCAGATCTTGAAACCACATCATAAATATTTTTCTTTGGACCTTAATACAATACTGTATAAAGTAATGAAGTTTAGCACTAAACAAAGTCTGATTCGTACTTATTTTGTTCCAATAAACATTTTTTATCTGCAGATGTTGAAGCTGCCATTGTAAGCAACTGGAAAACTTTGGATCATTTTACCTGCACGAACATCACACTGAGTTGATTATGGCAATGCAAAATAAATCCCGCTTAATTATTTTTGCCATAGGCTTACCTTAGTTAGTGTCCTGCTGGGTGATTAACAGTGAGCCATTCTCTTGTAGGCAGTATAATAATGAGTCAGGATGTTTGGCTAGAAGATTGGGTTAAGATAACCCAGCTAGCAGACATACACATTACAAGTATACAAATTACAAAGCTGTCTTAAAATATTATATTCATTAAAAACTAGAATGGTTTTAAAACACAATGCAATTCAATATTTTTGAGAATACATTTTTAATGTGGTAAGATTTTGGTGGGGTTCACTTTTAAAAGTGGCAAACAGTATAGGCATTAAGAGTGTAGGTGTCAACTTGCAACAAGTAGCATTTCCCTGAAACACCGTGAAGTAAATAGGGCTGTGAAGGACAGTATGGACCATACATGTTTAAGTACTTGCCACATACAAGGTACAAATGTGTATAGACTATATAAAAACTATTGTAAATGAAACATATTATTGATATTATAAATTCTATAATAAGTTACAACAAAAAGCTATTGATAGGCCGCAGAGTTCTACAAAAACTATTGGTAAAGCCTTGTCCCTTGCCACGGCACTAACCGCACCACCCAAAAAAAGTGTCCATTGAACATTTTGGAAGGTATGCCCCGTTATCCCACAATGAAAACAGTTCACACAAAATGAAGCAACTGATTTACTGAATGAATTCTGCAACTATGTAAAAACAGTCCACTTATTGGAAGCAAATGTATAAAGAAATAATTAGCGTGTTCAAAGTAAAACTGATATTTTGTTCTTGAGAAAGGTTACAGGGTTATCTAAATGGCAAGTGTAATCCCTTCAAAGATTACTTTTTGCAATTTGCCCTGAAAGGCATTACGATTTGTTTTCATTTTCACTTTAGTGAAACATTCCGCTAATAAGCTTGGGAGAACTGAACAAAGTCATTTGCGTGTGGAGAGATAAAAGAGGTGATCTAATTGGGTATTAGGTGCGCTAATCACTGCAAACAATTTGGCCACAGGCCATCACTGGACCAAATGGTTGATTAACAGATCACCGTGTGCATTTCCATTATTCTGTTTGTGCAATTTAAGCTTCCTAACCTGCAAAACAATACAGCAAATTGGAAGTAAAAATCAGTGGGGGCCACAAATAAAGGGTGTGAAAATCCTCTGGCAGAGGATTTAATTAAAGAATGCACTGTCTGGGAGAGTCTTGGTTGTTTAATACTGGAACTTTTTTTAAAAAATAAGTGTTTTAACATTCATAATTGCTGTACAATACACTTGAATGACATCACATGAGGGGGCAGAATCTTCTTGCTGTACTATGTGACATGGTGGCTGCTGTCCCGAGGGGTTTCCAAATGAAAAACAAAAAGAAAATGGCCTTATCATAACATATTAATAATGACGTCCAGCATTGCACCTACACCTACGTTCAGCCATTGCGCCACCCACCCATACATATATATATATATGGTAGGATGGAGGGCATCAAGTGAAAGAAAAATATAATATATATGTTTTAAAAAATACTTATACCCCTACTTCCGAGCCCGCCATTTACATGAGCTGAAAATTAAGGTGCGAGGGCTTGGAGGATGTGGATGTACTTGGGTTTATTTCTAAGAATATATTTTTTTTATTGTCTTTCATTTAACCCTTTCCATCCCACATGACAGGTGATATGGGATGAGATCCGTGCCCCTCCAAAAGGCCCATTTTGTTAACTTTAACCCTCCCACCCACTGGGAAAAGGATGGAGGTAAGGAGGAAGCCCACCTCAGGGACTGTGCCTACCTTAGATTTTGTTTTGACACTATTTATCCCCTCATCCCCATTAGCAGGGGATGTGTGACAGGAGATGTAAGGGGGCATATATCTTCCAGAGTTATTTAATTAACTCCAACCCCACTCCGTATAGGGTGAGGGAAGAGGGGGTAGTTGTCAGCGCCTTTGATTGATAATAGGGGATCCTAGGGATCCCTGTTTTGTCTGATTTGTATTCATTTATATTATTATTTTTTGTTTTAAATGTTAACGTAGTGGGGTTAATTTAGCTAGTTACAGGCAAGGGCATGACAGTTCACACCGAACATGGAAGAAGCAGGCAACTGCATGCCATTGCAAACAACTCACAGATTAGTAAAACTGCAAGTTAATTTGCGTGTTCCTAGTGCAAAACCCAGTAACCTTATTCGGTTACTAAATTTAAAGTTGTATTTTGAGTTTTAAATGACATCAGCTTTCTGTTTAACTGTGTAATAATTCATAATAATGTTCAAATGCAAAAAGCGCAACTTAATAAAGAAAGTTGGTTATACATACAAGATTTTGCCCAAGGTGTTTGTTCCAGACTTATTATGTATCAACAAAGCAAGATTGTTAAACCTCCATACCCTTTTCAGTATACTGCAAAAGGAAAACATGTAATTTAAAACTTGAACAACAGTTATTGAAATATTATTTATAAAAAAAAAGACTTGTTTTGCTAGTGGGAACAGATGACAGTGGATGGGGTCTACTAGGGCTAAAATGTGCTTTAGTGGCTAAAGCATACTTTAGCCCCAGAGTCTCCATTCCAGGGCATTGGTTGGTCATAGATCCCCCTCCCGGCACCAACTAACGTGATTCTCCTCCTCTTTATCTCTCCATTTGTCTCTATATCTGGGCAAATAAACAGACATTTATTTGTCATTAAGGGCCAAATTCGGCCCGCGAGACCTCGAGGTGCAGCCCGCGTGAGATTGGCAGCCAGGGCAACCGAGATCACAAGGGCCCTGCTACTTACCTGTGGGAGGGTCTTTTGTACTGCACAGAGGAAGCGGAAACCAGCGTCACGTGAATGTACGTGATATCACATGACTCTGCTCCAGTCTTGCTTCCTCTGTGCAGTACAAGAGAATGCAGAGTGAAGCCGCGACGCCCCTGCTGAAGTCTCTAAGCAGCATCGAAAAAGCTGCAGTGCAGGTAAGGAGGTGGGTGTTTGATTGAATATGCGTAATTGAGGGAGTGAATCTGTGAATGAATGAGTATATCAATGAATGAGTGTGTGTGATAGCATGGATGTGTAAGTGTTGGAACCAAGGCATGATGGGACTGTGATTGCAAGTTTAGGAAAACAACAAGAATATATAAAGGAAGTATTGTCAGCCTTAGCTTTTACATACATGCAAATCCATCTGGCACACTTGTTTGGTATATATGTATGCTCATGACAGTACTGTGTTAATATTCAGCTTCTGCACATTCTTCACTTTCACGGTTTAGTTAATATGAAATATGTACACTATGAAATTTCTTGCCAAAAATAATTGGCGTTTGGAAAAGTACAAGGCTTAGCGCAGACATGTATTATACTTTTTGTTGAATGATACTTAATGTATCCAAAATCATTCCAGTTTTAATATCTCAATGCTGCCAGCAAACTAGATTAAACACGAGGGCTCTGATCTGAGCCAAGCACTATGGTGAAGTTGGATAAAGTACTTTTCTGTCTACAAATACGGTAAGCTAGCAAAATATCAACATAAAAATCTTAGATGTGAAGGGACATTGCCAATAAAAATTAATAATCATGCTCTGCAATTATTTATTTTTATATATATATAATATATTTTTTCAGTATGGGATTTCATTTTAAATGCAGTGCAGTAGGGGCAGTTTCCCTATCAGCTGGAGTTGCCCCTCGGTTTCTGGATCTGAGGTAAGTCCTGATATTAACTCCTCTTTAAGAACTGCCAGGTCAAGTGGTAACACGTCTATGGAATCCCTTAACCAAATGAGTTTTTTGTGCCAAATTTTACCATTCTTTCCATTCATCTGAATAACAGATGTAACATTGGACGAAACAAACAAAAAACAAACGTGCGCAATACAAAAATCTTTGTTCCTTTGTTGCGTTGCAATGGCCGCCATGTTAGCTACATGGAGGGATATTGAGTGAACTGCTCTTTGTTTGTCCAATCAGCCCACTCCTGTCACCTCATGCTGAGTGCTTGTCCAATGGCTAGTAATGAAGAGAGCCTATGAAGAGAGCAGACAGGGGGTCTGTTCCTTCACTGTAACTTTTTTATGTGCCACTGCTGTGCTGTGTCTGAGCATCTTACAGAGTGAGATTCTTGTGAGACTTGGTAAGCCTCAGCCTGCCATTTCTCACTGTCTAATACTAAAAGTTTTGATTTAATTAAGACTTAATTAATGTACGCTACTACTAACCTTAACCCTATAACTCTAAGCTAATGTTGACCCATCCATTGGTCTCAAATTCTCTATTCAACTTCTTCTACGCGTTTATTTCCTGTTTCCATTGCAACCGGACAAATGAACAAGATTTCCGGAGATAAAAATGTTGGAGGAATTTCGCCAAATGCAAAGACAGAGACCAGAGAATTTCATTGAAAATGAAGAAACTTTTCCCCACAAAAACAAACTTTCCGCCGGCGCCCAAGTCTAGTGTGAACATCATGGAATGGAAGCAATGAAACCTGGAGTTTGTAGTAGACTAAACCTCGTATTCATTCTGCATCTTTGTCCCCACCGTTTCTGGAATAGGAACAGACTTACTAAATCAGTTGCAAAATAAAGGTGTGAGAAGTGACACACGAGGGAAGACGGCAGAGATAATTTATAAGTCACAGGGTAAATTTGTCTTGACACACAGTAGGTACATTTCATAGAGGACACATGTAGGTGCGTGTGTTTTATGGATATCCAGGCGGTCTATGTAGATTTCGAAATAGTCCAACAATTCTGAAGATGACAGTCCAACCTAGGATGTCTAGGTAAGGTTGTTGGGTATGCATCATTGACACAGTAGAATAGTGAAAAATAAGTTGACTCTTTAAGGGTATTGTTTTGGCAAATTCTCATCAATAACTATTCTCATGTATATGCATCATTCAAAGAAAGGATTTCTTCAAATGCTTCTACAAGTACAAATAAAGAGAACACTACTGGATGCAGAGGCCAGGAGAAGGTCTGTCTGAACTATAGGTTCATCCTTGGCATCCAAATTTTCTGCTATGGTCTACATACAATATATGCTGCTTTCATATTCTTGGTAACTGACCAGAACAGTGGTTTGCTAGAAATGGCTTTGTAACCCTTTCCAGACTGATTAATGTCAATGACTTTGTTTCTCATCTGTTCTTGAATTTATTTAGATTGCGCCATCATGTGCTGCTTTTTGAGGACTTTTAACCTACTTTACTTTGCAAGACAGGTTCGATTCAATTAATGTTTAGATTAAACAGGGCTGGCCGTAATCACGCCTGGGTGTGTCTAGTGAAATCCAATCCAATTATCAATTAAATGGTTAGTTGTCTGATTTAGCAACTAAAGGGGTAATTACTTTTTCACATAAGCTTTTTTCCTTCTATGCATCAAATCATCATTTAAAAACTACAGTTTGTGTTTACTCTGGTCACCTTTGTCTAATAATAAAAATAGTTTGATGATCTGAAACATTTAAGTGTGAAAAATATGCAAAAATAAGAGAAATTGGGAAGGGGCAAATATTTTTTGCAACACTGTAAATCCTTTTAGTCTGTTAGTATAGTGTAAGTTATCTAAAGAGTAGAATTGGGTAAGTATTCTTGATTATTTTGGAATTTAGACCCTTGTAATCAATACAGAGAGGTAAACATCCATCCAAAGAAAAACCCCACACCGGCCGGCAAGGAAGACTGTCTGATTAAGCCTTTGTTTAGTATTAATTTAATGTGCTGATCCATGGCATCAGCATCAGAAAAAGAAAGAAGGAAAGCCTTTCCACCGGGAAGAACAGTTCTAGTACATCAGTTTGATAGTTATGTGGTCCTTGGGGAAACAGGTGCTCAGAATACTGTTTACCGAAAACGTTTGAGAAATTGCTATAAGAAACGGGAGATATCGTAGAAACCATGGCTGAAGGCACAGGATATACCTCAAAGAGACGATGACTGATCCAGATCTCGATATATCCCGATAAAGACATAAGTACACTTGGCACAGTATTTGTTTATGGAATTACCATCAGACTAAAATTCCAGATCCTTAAAAGACTGCAGCGATTGGATGTTGGACAGAGAAATATTCCAGAAAATATAATTATTATAGGACCCCTATGATTCTTCAAAATGCGACCCAACAGTTTTACATGGACAGAGCAAAGCTTAGTTCCCCATTCTTCTGCACGCCAAATATTTTGGAAGTGTGAAAGGTTCAAATAGATATGGGGGATTCTGCAGACTCCATAAGATACCTGATGGTTGGGGTGTCCCTTTAATATTAGACATGACCTCCTGTTTCTGCATCTGCATTTGAAAGTGCCTATATGGATTTGAGCAATAACTCACTACAAAGATCAGGAATGTCTATATTATAGTAGAGTTCCTCCTTCCTAAAGAGCTGATGAAGAATGCATATAACATATATAAAACATATATATATAACATTATAAAACATATAACAGTGCCTCTTACTTCCTATCGAGCTGCATCCCTATGATTGATAATCACCCAACTGAGGGAACTAGAATTTTGGTCTGTTAAGTGTGCAGCCCAGCAACGCAGACCTTTTGTTCCTTAAAACATTAGGTAAGGGTTTTGCCTCATTTCTTAGCCGCTTGTATTTACACTTGACAAGAAGCAGACGGGTCATTGGAGTTTTCAGCAAGAACTTTATTCATAACAGCTGCATTACATTTCCCACAAAACAAGCCAAGCCCTAAAGAATCAAACAGAATCATTTTTATAATTCTTCCTGTCTCTCAAGTGAGATACCACTCCCACTCACACACCTGATTCTAGCGTCTAAAACGAT
Source organism: Spea multiplicata (assembly GCA_009364415.1). Classification (NCBI taxonomy): domain Eukaryota; kingdom Metazoa; phylum Chordata; class Amphibia; order Anura; family Pelobatidae; genus Spea; species Spea multiplicata. The sequence goes on along the minus strand of VKOC01018832.1, from coordinate 742 downwards.
ATAGAAGATGTGCCAGCTACTCCTTCAGAATTCATTGCAAGCCTGTACCACTCTGCTTATTAGCATCATTGAGACAGGTATGCACCAAGTGTGAACTATGGAAGTCTGTGCCAACAATGTCCAAATAAATTCAAATATAAACCAAATATAAACTATTTCTTACTGAGTCCGTTAAACCAGTGCATGAGTAGCAGTTAGGTTAAGCATCATCCTTCATTGTTACTATGCTAGCAGGTTTATTGTGTTTTCTATCACCTAATACATATTATCCGTGCATTGTGTGGGTTACACGTGTAACCCTGATATTATGAAGCTTTCACACAAGCTTCTTTTTGGATGCCTACCAAGCAGAGGGTAGCGATCTAGAGTTGCCTCTGCTTCGGCAGCTTGCTAGCATACTTTACTAAAATGTAACTACATACCTTCATGCTGGAACCGAAAAGGGCTTTCCTTAAACCAGTGATGGCGAACGTTTTTGGGCCTGAGTGCCCATTTTTGTGCATCAAAACAAGTTGCAGACCTCAAAGTGCCAACACTGCATATTAAACATGGAGAGGACGTTTTTTCGGTACAAAATGACTATACACAACAGTATGCATCAATATAACATATTAATAGAAAGAGATTATTTTAGGAAAGGCAGTGGGACCCAGGACACCAATCCACACATATATACTAATCCACACATATACACCAATCCACACATATATACCAAATCCACACATACACACCAAACCACACA